>JASAMX010034406.1:0-61981 GCA_030248175.1 Microlaimidae sp. YZB2_3
TTTGTGTAAAAAGTCGCAGGGCAGAACAAAATATTGTAAATATATGTTAAACAAGAAATTTTTCAAACAAAAAAAATAAAATTAGCTGGGAAACCTACTGTAATTTGTCCGGATTAATTAACACCGCGCTAGCACCCAAAAATACCGTAGTTTCCCGTTGTATACACCGAATACCCCGCATTGTGAATTCCGGCCTGAGGTTTGTCTAAATTGTTTTCCAACTGTCCAAATTAACCAGCAGAAGTAATATTTACTAATCCAACTAGCATTTTAGAGAAAATTTTTGTGGATTTAAGGCTGTTTTAACCAAATATGACATAATTTAGATATTTAAAAAATTTCGTTCAAACTAAAAAAAACCCTAAAAAAACCCCAACTCCAGAAAAAAAAAAACCCAAAAAACCCTATGGGGTTATTTTTTAAAAAAAACTAAATCAGCTTGAAAAAAAACACACTAAAGTTACGGGAGAAAAACCCCAACCTGGAAACACTGCGGTAGAGCCGAAATGAAAAATGCGTTTGCAAACAATGATGAAACGATATGTAAAGCAGTATTAAAACATTTACATAACACATAAAAATTTCTGGCAAACACTAAATTTCACCAACTTCTAACTGCTCAACTCCTCAAATTTCTGCAAATTATTATATTAATGTCCAGGTGAGGCGGAATCAACAAAAAAGAACAAATTAAACAAATTTGAATGTTTTTGAATCATGTTGGCTATTTACACATGTAAATTTTTAAAAATTAATAATTTTAAACTGAATTACACTATCAAAAACATTAAATTAAGCTTAAAAACCATTTAAATTCGTAAATTTAAAATGGAAATTTAAATTAATTATTATGAAAATTGATAGAACTTCATATTATTATTTTAGTGCAAGAACATAGCTTCGATTTTTGATTTGTTTAAATAAATATTTTTTATATGAATTTAAGGTATGGCTAAGGGTTAAGATTCACGTTTTTTAAAATATTTATTATAAAAAATATAAAAGATGTTTTATGTTTAAAAGATTTTTCCACAACAAAAATCAAGACAAAAAAAACTTTTTTTTTCCTAAGCCTAAGCAAAACCTAAAACTCATGATAAAAGTCTAGAAAAGCTTAAAAGCTATTGAAATGCTGATAAATTTAGTGCCTAAAGAAAAAAATATTTTGAAAAAATATTGCAGAAAATATTCTTTGCTGACACCAGAAGGTTTTAAAAATACTATTGAAAGGTGTTAAACAGTTTTACATGTCAAAATCTCACTAATTTCCATAAAAAAATGTACTAAATTTGTAAAATATGTAACGCACATAACCAAAAAATAATAAATTTAGGAGTTCGGCTCTAAAGTCCCTTAATTTTAATTTTTTATGAATTTTCTGAACACAAAAGTTACGTTACGGCTCCAAAGTCCCTCAAATACGGCTCTAAGGTCCCACACTACGGCTCTAAAGACCCTCGGCTCTAAAGTCCCCTCACTCCGGCTCTAAAGTCCCGTTACCCTTTCACCCCTCGGTTGGTCGGTCGGTGTAGTAGGTGTAGTAGGTGTGGTAGGTGTCTTTTAGTGCTTGCCACACCGACCGACCAACCGAGGGGTGAAACTCCTTTTGTTTTTAAAAATTTCCCTAAGCAACCTAAGCAAAACCTTAAAATCAAGCTAAATTTAATGTTTTGTTTGATTTTGAGGTTTTGCTTAGGTTGCTTAGGTCGGTCGGTGTAGTAGGTGTAGTAGGTGTGGTAGGTGTCTTTTAGTGCTTGCCGCCGGACACGGCAAGCACTAAAAGACACCTACTACACCGACCAAGGGGTGAAAACCTCTTTCTTTTCCTAAGCAACCTAAGCAAAACCTCAAATCAAACAAAACATTAAATTTAGCTTAGGCCCTAATGCCCTGACACCCGCTTATTTGGTTCCCGGAAATTTCGTCTTTTACAATACGTCTTTTAACATCGCGTCTTCTACAACTCGTCTTTTAAACATCTCGTCTTCGTAAAACTCGTCTTTTGGATGCAATTTTGTAAACGCATTTTTCAAAAGCCAATTTTTTCCTATATTTTGAATAAAACAATGTGTTGAAAACCTTTTTTTACCTAAGCCCAAGCAAAACCCAAAAATCAAGCAAATTTTTTATCATGATAAACTTTTATTAAATGATTTATTAAAAAAAACTGAGAACCTAAGCCTAAGCAAAACCTAAAAATCAAGCAAAACTTTATTATGGTAAATTTCTATGTAATGATGCTTTTTGAACTGAAGAGTAAAAACCTTATTTTTTTCCTCAAGCAAACCCAAAAATCAAAGAAAATTTTATCATTGGGGTGGAAACTCGCATTTTTGAAAGTGCGTTTACAAAATCGTATCCAAAAGACGAGTTTTCCGAAAACGAGATGTTTAAAAGACGAGTTTCTCGTAGACGAGATGTAGAAGACGAGATGTAGAAGACGAAATTTCCGGACACAAAAAACAAAAACAAACAAACACCAAGCCAAACCCCAACCGCCTTCCTTTCCTCCCCGCTTTTAGGCAGTCAGTAATTATCGCAAGGCGCGCAAGTATTTTTAGGCGCGAGTGTAAATTGTAAAACACACAATGGTCTTTTTTCTGTTCTCCACCAAAACCATTTTTTTAGTTTTATTTAAATTTGCATACAACAAAGTGACAAAACTTATACCTCACGTTTTTGTATATTTTGTAATATTATTAAAAGTAATAATTAAAACAATGTTTCGTTTTTTTAAACCCAATTTGAGAATTAGTACAATTTAAATAATAAAACATGTTTCTATCGGAAATTCTGGGGGATCCAGATTCTGGGGATTCTGAGACCGTGCTCACTTATGGTGAATAATTAATAACCAATTTCGGTTTGCTAAGTTTTTTACATTTTTCTTGCGTTTAAAAGGCTAACTCGGTTTTACTCGACTTTTTTTACGCGACTTTTATTTTTAAGGTTAAGCATATGCGTTCCTAAGCCTAAGCGAAGCCTTAAAAACAACCTAAACTTTAATAAATAGCTGCGCCAAAAAAGTTTAGGTTCTTTTTTAGGCTTTGCTTAGGCTTAGTAACGCGTAAGCTTAACCTTAAAAATAAAAGTCGAGTAAAAAAAGTCGAGTAAAACCGAGTTAGCCGTTTAAAATTACTCATATTTTGATTCTATTTTATTTTGAGTTAAGTTAATTGGGCTAAATTCTACCTTAACACCTCTCGTTTGCTGGGTTTTAATTTTATGGGCACAATTGCTGATAAATTTTAAAACTTAATTAAATTAATTAGTAGTTTTATGTTTTAATCAATTTTTTTAAATTGTAATTTAAATTTGCATTTTTCAGAGTTAAAATAAAATAAGCTGTATTACCTAAATATAAACCATGGTAAAATCATTACACTATTATATTATTATCAATAATTAACATTTAATAAGTTCGAAACCTTTGCGCCAAGAGCAAAGCGAAAAGCGAATAAAATTTTGAAAATAGGTTTTAGGGCTTTTAAATTTTTGTTTCCTTTTTTTGTCTCATTGACTAAAAAGAACTGCTAGCTTAAAAAATACGTTCCCAGCCAAAATCACTTTTAAGACTCCATATCATTTTTTGTAAGATAATATGCAAAAATAGTTGTTCTTTCAGTTGTGAGAACTAAAAACAAGCCTTATTAAAATTTTACATTCAAGACTTATAGGTACGGTAGGATTTCAAATTAGATTTTTGTATATATTTTCCCTTCTTTTTTTACACCAAGCCAAACTTGTGCCTTTTGCGAATTTTGAGGCGTACGACTAAAAATACTTGCGCGCCTTGCGCCTCGGATTACTGGTGTCGCGTGGGCTAATAGGAGAAAACTCCGCAGCTGACTCCGCAGCGGAGTTTAAGCCTACGCTTTCCTAAGCCTAAGCAAAGCCTAAACACAACCTAAACTTTCTTCGCGCAGCTATTTGTTAAAGTTTAGGTTGTTTTTAAGGCTTTGCTTAGGCTTAGGAACGCATAGCCTTAAGCTTAAAAAAGGTTATTTCGCTCCATGTAACTCCGCTGCGGAGTCAGCTGCGGAGTTTTCTCCTGTTAGCCGTCGCGTGTCGGTGGAATTTACAGTTTGCCGGAATCTGGAACAGAAACGTCAACTAAAAAGAGTAATAAATAACACGGCGGTAGCACACAACTCTAGTAAGTCCCACCACCAGCATTCACTAATATCCTTTTCTTTGACCTGTCTGGCTCTTATTCCCAAACTGTGTTTGAATATTGTCAGCTTACATTTTCGGTCAACCGAGTTTGTGGACTGGACAACTTGTTATTTGATTCTAGGAAATTTGAACGCCAGCACTTGATCGCCGAGCATTTGACCGCCGAGCATTAGACCGCCGCAGTACGCGTTGCTTTTAAAAGAACGTTAAAACTCCCCGCAAAGGTGGTATAAACTCCCCCCAAGAATAAAAAAAAAACTTAATAGAATATAAAAAAATGGTTTTAATATAATAGTTAAACAAAGCAATGTTGTTTTAACAATAAGCGATAAGTCAAAAATTTATATTTTTCATTAAAAATAAAGAAAAAACTTAGTAAACGGTTAGTTCTTTAATAATTTAAACCTGTTTTTCCTAAGCCTAAGCAAAACCTAAAAATCAAACTAAATTGTTATGATAAATTTATATTTAATGGTGTTTTTTTAAAATAACTTTTTTTCTTTAGCCTAAGCAAAACCTAAAAATTAAACAAAAAGTTTATACTTAATAGTTTGTTTTGCAAAGACAAAAAAAAAACTAAAACTTTTTAGGTTTGGGGAGTTTATACTGTCGGAGTGCTGTGTTGATATAATTTTCTGTCAGTAGCGGAAATCAAAAATTTGCATAAAATTTATATGGAGTACTGCGGCGTTCTAATGCTGGCGGTCAAATTTCCGGACACCTGTTATTTGCTTGAAACCAGAACGAGATTATTTAATACTAAAAACTCAAGTGTAATGTAATTAAAGTAAAACAAATGGGCGATTACGGGTCCTTTGTTCAAAGAGGCGGTATCCGTCTACCCCCGGAGGAGTCCACCAGCGACGTCCTGAAAAGCAATCCCTTGCGACTAAGTTGGAAGGATCCGCACATTCTTAGTCCCAACCTACTTAACGCCGAAACTGTTATGGATTATTTTTGCAACACCAAAAATCCATTCTATGATAAACAGTGCAACAACGAAATGATCAGAATGCAACGGATAGAAGCGGACCTTACGTACGTTTTAAATTTTAAGTGGTTTGTAATATACATGGGCAAGTTGGTCCGGAGTGGAAAGGGGGTTTAAACTCCAAATGAGGGGGGGGGGGGTTAAAATCCGAGAAACGCAAAATACCCATATCGTTTTTTTTCTGGAGTGCATTTTACTTATATCGTTTTTCGATTTTGAAGGAAAAATAGGTAAAAAACATGTTTTTATTTAGTATTTGTAGCGTGAAAATCTCTAATCGATTTTTGGTACACGTTTAGTACCTTTTCCGTGAGCAGCCTCTAAACAGTGTCATTTTTTTACCCAGACCTGTGCACGGTCTGGAAATGTCCCCCCCCCGTTTTATTGGAGGATTGGCCCCCCGTTTTATTGCCCCCCCCCGCCGAAAAATGAAAAAGTACCCTAAAATTATGACGCCATTTTACCTATGATGACGCCATCATCGCAACTTTTTTTGCAGTTTTTAGCCTATTTCAATGTATTGTAAGCTATTTCAGACCTATTTTTACCTTATTTTCGCCTTTTTGTCCCTTTTTTCTCTTTTCCTTTCTTTTTTTCTCATTTTTTCTCCTTTTTTTTTCTCTTGTTTTTTGTTTCCCCCCTCCTTGCCCCCCCCCGTTTTATTGCCCCCCCCGTTTCAAAAAAGTAGCCCTCCCAATGTCCCCCCCGTTTTGGACTTGCCCCCCCCCTTTTTAAACCCCGGGGGGGGGGGCAGTGCACAGGTCTGTTTACCTATTTTCTTTAGCAAAATTTTTGAAGTTTTTATTATTGCGAAATTCAAGCCTTTTTATTAGGCATAGTTTTAGTTTCATGTTTTCAAATCTCGCCATTTTGGCGTTTTTTGATTAATTGTTGATTCTTTTTGGGACGTTTTCATGGTACAGCTACTAAACGTGGACCAAAAATCGATTAGAGATTTCCACGCTTCACCCCCTACCAAAAAATGAAAAAAGTACCCAAAAATTATGGCGCTATTTTAACAATGATTGCCAATAATAAAATTAAGAAGGATTTTAACCATACATGGGCAAGTTAGTCCGGAGTGGGGAGGCGTTAAACTAACCCCCCCCAAATTCTGAGAAGTGGGGTTTAACCCCCCCCCCACTCAGAAGTGGGGGGGGGGGAGAAAAAGTTAACCCCCCCCCAATTTTGGAAAAATGAAGAAAAAAATGTCTTTAAAATGACTTCTAACTGCCTCCAAACTTAAGTTTTGAGGTCCAAATGAATGTTTTAAGCAATAAAAAGGGCTTTTTGACCTTAAATTAGTGTTTTTTACCTATTTTTCCTTCAAAATCGAAAAACGATATGGGTAAAATGCACTCCAGAAAAAAAAACGATATGGGTATTTTGCGTTTCTCGGATTTGAACCCCCCCTACTTTGGGGTTTAACCCCCCCACTCCGGACCAACTTGCCCATGTATGATTAAACCCCAAATTAGCGGGGGGGGGGGGTGTTTTTAGCGTATCATCGCGAAATTTTTGCAGTTTTTAGCCTATTTTAATCCAATTTAAGCTATTTTAGATCTAATTTAATGTTAATATCGCTTTTTTGTCACTTTTGTTCCTTTTTTTTCTGTTTTCTCCTTTTTTCTCTTTTATTTCTTTCTCCCCTGCTTGCCCCCCCCCGTTTCAAAGTTGCCTCCCCCCACCCCCAATAAAATCCCGGGGGGATGGGCAGTGCACTGGTCTGCAACTATTTGGTTTTTTTAAATGTTCTATATAGGTACATCTTTTTTATTTTCCTAATTAATGCAATAAAAACGCTCAAAAGTTTTAAAATTTTAAAAATCACCCAAAACTTGAAAAAAGTTTTTTTTTAAAATCTTGTAGTAGACTTACCTGTTAACCTGTAGCTTGTATTTTAGACAAATGACTGGTATACAGTACATATTAAAAACAGTAAGGGAACCGTTGTTTGTGATTCAAAAACACCAGAGAGAAGATAGCAAGAAAGGTAAAACTCTATTTTTTATGAAATTAAAAAACATGACAAAAGATTAATTAAAGCCTGTACAATGTACCCATAAAGTTTAACGGGGAAATGCATTTCTAAAACGGAGAAGGAGTTTCCCTGAACAATTGTGATGTTTGCTGACGAATCGGTTGACGGTTTTACAATTTAGAAGGCAGACCTGTGCACTGCCCCCTCTGGGGGTTTTATTGAGGGGGAGGGGCAAGGCAATTCCACAATGGGGGGCACGGGGGGAAATAAAATGGGAGGAGGCAAGCAGGGGAAAAAGAAAAATAGGAGAAAAAAGATAAAAAAAGAAGGCAATACAGAAAAAAAATACAAAAAAAGCGAAAATAAGGTAAAAATAGGTCTAAATGGCTTAAAATGCATTCAAATAGGCTAAAAACTGCAATAACAACGCAGACCTGTGCACGGTCTGGAAATGCCCACCGTTTTATTGGAGGATTTGCCCCCCGTTTTATTGCCCCCCAGCCAAAAAATGAAAAAGTACCCTAAAATTATGACGCCATTTTTGACCCATGATGATGCCATTATCGAAATTTTTTCGCAGTTTTTAGCCTATTTCAATGTATTTTAAGCCATTTCAGACTTATTTTCACCTTATTTTCGCTTTTTTTGTCCCTTTTTTCTCTTTTCCCTTCTTTTTTTCTCTTTTTTTTCTCCTTTTTTCTCTTTTTTTTCTTTCCCCCCTGCTTGCCCTCCCCCGTTTCTAAAAAGTTGCCCCCTTCCCGTGCCCCCCCGTTTTGGAATTGCCCCTCCCCCGTTTAAACCACGGGGAGGGGGGCAGTGCACAGGTCTGACAACGCGATGATGGCGTCATTATTGGTCAAAAATGGTGCCATAATTTTTGGGTACTTTTTCATTTTTGGGTGGGGGAGGGCAAATTCTCCAATAATGCGGGAGGCATTTCCAGACCGTGCACAGGTCTGAAGAGGGGAGCCCTTGTCCTAGGCCTACATGGGCAAGTTGATCCAGAGTGTAGATGTTTTTGGTCAGGTCCGCTAGGGAGGGAGGTCCACCTGCCACCACCACCGGATGGAAGGCCAAAATTTTTTAGGGGGGGGGGTTCAGGACACCCCTGACTTTTTAGTGGGGGTAGGTCGACCCGGGGTGCGGGATTTTAAATTTAGGGGGGGGGTCCGATATTTTTCACACAATGTTTTTTTTTAAATCAGTTAGTTAAGTGTTTTTAGGTCTACTAATGAGTTTTATATACTAAAACAGCCTATTTAGGCCTAAAAAGTGTATTTAAACACTGGTTTTTACTAAAAAACCGTGTTTTTGACACTAAATAAAGAAATTATACTTGTAAATTGGTCCGAAGGGAGAGGGGCGTCAGCCTCCCTAAGGGGAGGTTAGGCCAGACCGCTCTTGAGCTTTGGGGGGGGGGTACCAGGGTACCCCCTTGAATTTTTTCAGAAGGTGGGTCCGAAATATTGGCTCTAGGAGGGGGGGTGGACACCTCTGTCCTCCCCAAAAACATCTATGATCCGGAATGGAAGGGGGATGGGGAGTAAACCCAGATTTGGAGTGGAGAGGGAGAAAACGCATTTTACTCATATCGTTTTTTCTGGAGTGCAATTTACCCATATCGATTTTGGATTTTTAAATAAAAAAATAATAAAAAACGGTAATTTTGATGTAAAAAGCCTTTTTTATTACATTATGAGCTTTTTATTACTTAAAACACTCATATTGACTTCAAAACTTAACCATAAACCCCTCTGTGAGGGGTCGGCAGTGGGTTAACCATAACCCCCCAGTGCCCATGTATGATCCTAAATTAGGACCATACATGGGCACTGGGGGGTTATGGTTATGCCCCCCTCATTAGGACTCCTAATGAGGGGGGGTTGTCAGTCAGCAGAATTGCAAAGGCGGCAGTCTCCCGTATTTTAAGGGGTTATATCAGACCAGGGCCGTACCCAGGATTTTTGCGACATGAGGGGAACTGTCTGGTCTCGGGGAACCGCAGTTTAACAGGGGGTCTGGGCTTGGGGTTCCCTCCTTAGTGAGGGGTCCAGGGGGCGAGTAGAATCCTGATGGATATCCAGGGGGCGAAGGCATACATGGACATAGATAAGAAAGGGGGGGCAAGGTCGGGTCCACCCCCCTAGCCTCGAAATTTTGGGAACCCCCTAGACGAAAATCTAGGGGGGCCCTTCCCTCCAAATTTCCGAATTTTTTATCCCTGACCCCCCTCTAGAATTTGAAATCTGACCCTCCCCCCTCGGGAAAATTTTAGGTACTTTTTTTAAACTAAATTTTCTTCTAAAAACGTGATTTTTCATCACATATTCATGCTTTTACACCATTTTTGTCCCAAAATAACGCTTTTTATTCAATAAAACGTAGTATTATCCTATAAAAAGAACAATTATTAAAGTTATTATGCTTTAAAACTGTTTTGTATTGGAAACCGGACCCCACCTGACCCCCCTCTAGATTTTAAAATTTCGCACCCCGGGTCGACCCCCCCCTAAAAAGCTAGGGGGGGTCCGGACCCCCTGGGACCCCCCTCCTAGAATTCAAAATTTGATTTACCCCGGGTAACCACCCCCCGACCGTTCTCATCTATGTACATGGACATGGGGGGCGGGGTTTGGGGGGGGTTAACTCCCCCAAATTCTGAGAAGGGGGTTGGGGGGAGAAAAGGTTAACCCCATACATGAGCACTGAGGTGGGGTTAACCCCCTCAAATTCTGAGAAGGGGGTTTCCCCCCACTCAGAAGTGGGGGGGGGGAGTTAACAGTTAGAAAAGGTTAACCCCCCGATTTTGCAAAAATTAAGAAAAAAATGTCTTTAAAATGACTTTTCACTACCTCCAAATTTAAGCTTTGATGTCAAAATAATTGGTTTACACAGCAAAAACTCAAAATACTATAAAATGGGCTTTTTGACCTAAAATTAGCGTTTTTTACCTGTTTTTTCTTTAAAATCGAAAAACGATATGGGTAAAATGCACTCCAGAAAAAAACGATATGGATATTTTGCGTTTCTCGGATTTTAACCCCCCTAATTTGGGGTTTAACCCCTCACTCGGGACCAACTTGCCCATGATTGGTTAACCCCACAATTTTGGAAAAATGAAGAAAAAAAATGTCTTTAAGATGACTTCTAACTGCCTCCAAACTTAAGTTTTGAGGTCAAAATAATTGGTTTACCCAGTAAAAAGCTCAAAAATGCAATAAAATGAGCTTATTGACCTAAAATTAGCGTTTTTTACCTAATTTTTCTTAAAATATGGGTAAAATGCCCTCCAGAAAAAAACGATATGGATATTTGCGTTTCTCGGATTTTAACGCCTCTAATTTGGCGTTTTAACCTATAGGTGAGCAGGGGGCAGACCTGTGAACGGTCTGGAAATCCCCCTTGTTTTATTGGAGGATTCCCCCCCGTTTTATTGCCCCTCAACCCGCCAAAAAATGAAAAAGAACCCTAAAATTATGACGCCATTTTTGACCTATGATGACGCCATCATCGCAAATTTTTTGCAGTTTTTAGCCTATTTCGATGTATTTTAAGTCATTTTAGACCTATTTTTACCTTTTTCCGCACAGACGCGAGCGCAAAGGAGGCGCGCCAGGAGAGCCACACAGCGAGCAACCCGCAAACCCGCCCCCCACACCCGCCCGCCCGCGCCAACCCCCCACAACACGCCCGAAAGGACCCCAAAAAGACACAAAAAAAACAGAACATTTTTTTCTGAAAACGCAACAGGCAAAAAAAAAAACCGATTAAGAACCCGCAAGAAAAAAACCAACGAACTAAGAAAGTAAGGGCAAAAAAAGGTTATTCAAAAACACCAGAAAAAAGAGCACCCCAGCAACAACCACGATATATTTTAAACAAAAAATCATAGGAAGAAGAAGAGAAACAAGACCCCCAAAACAAGCAAAACCCACCCAAAAAGCCAAAAACAAACAAAAAAAAGAACAAAACAAAAAAAGCAGAACAGAAGAAAACAACCAAAGCACACCCCCCCCAACACCAAAAAGACATCATCATTATTTTTCGAACTACAAAAAATCTGGAATAATAATTATAGTCACAGTCAAATAGGTTTATTTTTCTATAGCCGGTAGAATTTAACGATAAAAATCGGATTTTAAAATTATATTATTTTTGACTAACATAGTTGCATAGTAATTTTTCAGATATTAAAAATAAATAAAAATCATATAAGAAATTTTATTTTTATAAGTTTTTCACATTTGTTCAAGATTCTTTTTGTAGTAGGTATTCTACTTTTTTCAAAAGTAAAAAAAACGTGTTTTGCATTTAGGTTGAAGTGAAGCCATACATTTTGGACGATCAGATGTGCGATGAATGCGAAGGAAAAAAATGTGGAGGAAAATACGCCGGATTCTTTTGCGCCGAAGTCAAATGTCTTCAGTACTATTGTGATGTAAGCTCTAGAACATGTAGCCAGCTAAATAAAATTACGACTTACACAATTTATTTTATTTACATTAGAAAAAACAATTAAAAGAAAACTGTTCTGACGCTTAATCAACATTAATCCACCAGTTTTATAAACCGCAATGGTATAAGTACAAGTTGACTGATTTGATTGATCCAAAATTAAAAATACACCTATAAAATTTTTTTGTACTTTAAATAGGGCACTTTAATTTTTTTTCGGATTTGGCATCTAAGTTTTTTATAGGGAGTATTGAGACATTTAGGTCCAAAAATAGCTTATTTTTGATTTGGCATACGCAATTTGTCGGCAAGAAATTTTTGCATTTTTGCAAAGCAACGAAAAAATAAATATTTTTAAACTTTTTAAAACTAAACAACTTCAATACTAAAAATATAAAAAAACGTCACATCGACCAAAAACAACACAACATAGACTTAAATTAATTAAACTTAGTTTGCTTATTAGTTCCGAGCTAGAAAGCTAAAAACAACAATATATAACATGTTTTATTTAATAGGCGTGAAAGCTAAAAATACAACCCGAACGCACAATAAATACAAAAGCTAGACCCTCTCAGCAACTCACTCTATAGGCCCAGTCACGCTAAAATATGCAACGCTATACTGAAAGCTAATTTCAACAGTAAAGCTGCGACATTCAATAGCCCTATATAAGAAAAGATCTAACAGGATCTTCAAGCGACTTCTTAACAGTAAAAATAAATATTACACGCAGCCGATATATAGTCCACACGAAGAAAGCAACACATACAGCACCGCACTAAAACTCGTATACAGAAGTATGCAATATACAAAGCGCATCAAAGAAATAACGTATCTCCACTATTGTAGTATGCGCAAGCAATAGAAAGCGCGCGAAATCAGGATCGTCGATAACTGATGTGATCTGCATACTACCGAAGATAGGTGAGATACGAATATTCATATGTGATTCGCTTAGAGAAAATCGCGTTTGAGCACATGTCATTACGAAAAAAACGACTAAGTGCAATTAAAAAGCTCCAAACAAACTCAAAGACTCCCAATGTCCCTGCATACTTTTAAAAGCTCAAAAGAATCGCTCATCCATAGCAACTGTTCAAAAATCATAATAATGGAGAATTACATCTGACTGGAAAATCACTATCATCCTCCTATTTTAAAAAAGACAAAAGAATAAAGAAAACTATCGCCCATATCTTAACTCTGCTGTAAAAATGGAGCAACTGTAAGAATGAACTCAGCCTCTCAATAAAATTTCTAGTGCCAACATGCTTAAGCTAACATCAACTATACCCAAGCTCAAAACCTTAAATGATAGACATATATCTAAGAAATAAAAAATGATATTATTATCTGATTTGCAAAATTGATGTGATTATTATCTGATTTGCAAAAGCTTATACGTCTCACTAAAAGCTTTTATAAAAAAATATATGGTACTGGAAGTTTAAAGTGGATAGAATTTTTTGATAGAAGAATTTAAAAGTAGCTGTAACAAGAGAATCATCGACCTTACAGTCAATATCACTCCGCAAGCCATACGTCCATTTTTTGATTACATAAATGATATAGTCAACTTTCAACATCGAAATTAAGCTTTTGCTGATGACGCTAAGCTCTATACCTTCTCTCCCGATGAACAAACAGACAAAAATACTCATTGCAGAGACCTAAATAGAATCAAACGTCAAAAGACTGGCAGCTCACTGGCGGAAAACAAATGAATGATCATAGATCTGAAAAAACAAATAATTTTCGCTGCATATTCTACAAAATCTACTAAAACAAATTAGTAAGATCTGTATTCATATTCTAACACATAAATTTCAAAGCATTGAACTATTTAAAAAAGCTTAGAATTCTCCTCATATTAGATCTTACCACCAGCTCGTAAAAATCTCGCGCTTATTACATACTCTCCAGTAGAATGCATATTGAATCCTCACTAAAAAAAGATATACAGTAGGGAAAGATGCAGCGTATCACTAGAAGAATTAAGAGTTAAATAACTACACTAATAGAAAACAGACTAAAATTAAAACACAAAAATAACTGACCTCTCGTATCTTCAGATTATAAAATAATACATTCGAAAACAAACATAATCCTAATACTCTATTAATCTTAATTCTACAAGAGACAGCCTTAAATAAAATACAAAAAAGCAGAATAGATGCCAGAAAATTCTTTTAGATCACAATTTATAAAAATAACTTATCAGAGCAACAAAAAGCAACTCACTAAAACTTTAAAAGACTAGCACCCTTTTAATTATAACCTTCACTCTATAAACCTCACATATAATCACCATCGTCCTAATCATTAAATTAAAAAAAACACACACCAAACAAATACCAACAACAAACGCTTCACCAGCAAAAAAAAAACCACAATAACCAAATCACCTTCAAAATATTTCAAACCATTATTCCACATTATTTTACATATCAATTGTGGAACGAATCTAAGCTTTGGTGTGTTTTTCTATTATGCCATTGCTTTCGGTTTGAATAGACAAAACTTCTGTTTTCCAGTAGCATGAATTTGACTTATGCCCGAATATTTTCGACTGGATTTATGGACAAATAATCTCTAAAGTTTTAAATTTTGTCGTCAGTGCATGGATGTTTTAAGCAAATTATAAAGGAAAGAAAACTGAAATAAAATTGAATAACAAACGTGGTATACTAAACATGGTGATACTTTTGCTCTTTATATTTTTTATATATAATTACTATTATGGTTATTATAGTTACATTAAGTAATACAATATTAGTATAAAAAATAAATATTTAGATGTGCTGGGCGGAAATACACAGAAGACCAGGAAGAGAGCATCACAAACCGCTAATCAAAGAGAGTGTGGCCAGCAAACAGCGAACCCTTCAAGCAGAACTCCTGGCCCCACACCACATGGGTATCCGGCGATAACCCCCCGTATTTTAAGTGTTGTTACTACATGTTTTACATAGCTACTTTAACTTTTTTTTTGTATAATTACTAGTTTGGTACCGTGTGCTTTGGCAAAAAATAGGTAATTTCACAAACAGTTGGAACCAAATTAAATGGGAAAGTTTTGTTATAATTAATATTTTAATAATTTATTTCGTTTCAGTGCTGCTTATTAGATTGAATACAGAACTTGGTGCCATTTGTGTTGTGATTATTATCTATTTTCAATAAAAATTTTTACGGTGCTATTTTAACGGGGGATCCATGCTTGTTCCTAGAATTTTCATTTTTGCTTTAAATTTTTTAATCGTTCGTCCTATATAGTGATTGACAACTGTAAGTGAATGATGTTCTTCCTTTGCCGTCCAATAACTAATCAATATTTCCTATATTGTAGGTTTTTCAGTGAACTTTTCTTTTAAAGTTGACTGCACCATTTATTTTCTTAAAAACATGTTATGTTTAAAAAACTTTTTAAAAGGTTTTATTAAAATTGCAAGCAATTTTTTAATAATGCATTTTAAAATATGAAAAATAAAATATAAATTCACTGAATATTGATTTGTTTATAAATTAATCATGTATTGTTTTCGTAATATTTAATTTCTGTGATACGCCTGTTTGGATATTTAGTATTAATGTCTTCGTTATTACTTTTAGTTTTGAATGATTTTTTGGAAATAATTATTTTTATCATTAATTATAGCGATTTTTAGTATTATACCAACTAGTAATTTTGTTATACCGTTTAAAAGTACTATCAATAAAATAATTTTTGTTTCTAGCGTTAAGCACGTTATCCAATCCATCTATTTCATAAAAATCAAAGTTCGTTTTGTAACACGTCAGAATTTTTAAGGACTCTCAAAATGTTAGTTGGTATTCGTGATTGACGGCTATATGTTTTGTTAGTGTAAGCAGTTCCAGTTCCGGTTGTTCCCGGCAAAAATTGGTGTTCTTGTTCTGGATTTTATAAAACAAACGTTATGGTTCCGCGTTCCTGTGTTTATTTTAGATTAATTCATGAAAGTTTCTCTTCAGTTCCGGCGGATAATTTGGACTTTTTTTGATTTTATTTATTTATTTAATGATCAGATAACAGAATTAATATTATACAGCATAGTCTATGCATAGTTTAATTCTACTGTTTTCATCATTTCATTATTTCTTTTCTTTTTTTTTCTCTTTTTCTATTTTTTTTTCATTTTTTTTCATCAACAACATCAATTCTGCGACTTAATTGTCGCCAATATGAAATACAATTCTAACAAGATATCAACAAACATAGCTATCTGATATGACTTTAAAGGCTCAAAAAGAGCTCTTATTTAAGTCAGTTTTAAAACTTTTCTTGAATGCATCCAAAGAATCGACATTTACTTGAGATGGGAATAGTTTGTATTTTACACACCAATTTCAAAATAAATAAGTTTGAGGCTCATGTGGAGAAATTTTTTAATGTTTTATATTTTGAAGAAGGCGTTTCAAAAATGTTTTATATTATAGAATTAGAAGAACTGTATGCTCTTATTAAAAAATAAGTTTTGTTTGATTGTTTGAAATTTGTACTATTGACATCATTCTAATGTGTCCTACACAATTTACTTTCCAAAAGTAAAATTTAAAAAAAATATAGTTTAAGTTATTATACAGGTTCTTTCAGCTCAAAAATTGTAAAAAAATGTCATAATTTTTTAACATTCACTTAAATTGGTAGAACTATATATATTTGTACTGATTTAGTTTATCTTGCAATAGATCAAGTTAGTTTAAGCTCCATTAATTTCATATTTTAAAGACTTCAAGCGAATTCATAATTTTTGAGTGTTTTCTAAAGAGAAATTACAAAAACCGGAACGAGTGTTGCTGTTTAGATTACTGGCCATCAAAAGTTTTGAATTTCGAGAAGTTCGAAAACACAAAAGCTCAAAATTGTAAACCCGGCGATGTCCAAAAACTAAATAAACCAGACCCATTTTAATTTTTCGGTGACCAAACTGGACTGGAACCGAAAATCAGAGACCTGTCTGCATAAAAAACAGTCCCAGTCCAATGTGAATCGAGTCCTAAAGTTTTATAAATATCACCGTAGGTTTTGAAGTATATATTACTCAAGCACATTTCAGGGTGTCACCTTAGGATATACCCTAAATGGGGCACGCCTGAATTAGAACCATATTGTCCCAATTAAGACGTGCTCTAATTAGAGCGTACGTTGGGATATAATGGGCCGCCACACTTAGTATGTGACCCAAATAGGTCACATACGTCTGCTATAAGGCCTTAATAAAAATCTGTAATTTTTGAAGCCAAAAAGCGCGCTTGAAACATGCAAAAGTATTGCGCCAGTGCAGCTCACTGTTAAAAAATTCTACACGTGATGCTGCACGACACTGAGACGCGAGAAATCATATGCATATCATGATGTGGTTTAATTTGCATGACGATAGTTGCACAGCTTATTAGTTGTTTCCCTGTGATGTTCAGTTTAGTAATAGTACCTTCAGTAGTTTTTTTTGCGGTTTTTCAACAAAAAATTAAGGTGACTCGACAGTTGCGAACTCACTTTCCACACCTCAATATCTCTTACGTGACTTCCGTCGATTGCGTCTAAACAATATATTCTAGTTAGATAATTCTTCTTTATTTTCATGTTAAAAGTCTTTTCCTTGCCAGGGTGATCAAACTCTACCCGCAGAGTTGTAGAAAAAAAAATGGGCCGACATTTTACTAATTTTTTATAGCTAAGTACAATCAAAAGCCAAATTTCGTTTTTTACAATGTTCGCGGAATGAACTATATTAGGAACCACGAGCCATCAAAATTCCAAACCTTTTACGATTGTACTTTCTTAAAACTAAAAATAATAAAACAAAACCCATTTAATCAGTTCAATCCTCAGAAACATATAAATAGGTGAAATCTTATAAAAATAAACGTATAGTTTTGACTCCTTGACTCGATTTTTTTTGTATGATTAAACTGTTAAGCCCTGTTCACACTGAGGAGGCTATGCCACCGGTGATAATACCACCGGTGGCATTGCCACAGCTAGGTTCACACTGGGGTGACAGTGCCACCGTTGGAGAGCATTTCGTCCGTAAGATTTTTTTTTTGTAAAATTAGAATTGGATAATGTTGTTTAATTTATACTACATGGTATCAGGTTTTCCAATGTCAATCCTACAATATCATAAGCATGTTACACACCAACACATCTTAGTCAGAAAAATAAACACCTACAATAGTATAAGTATGTTATCAGCAACACACGTGAGCCAAAAATTAATAAAACAAAGTCTTTATTAAATTCTGTTTATCATGTATTATTGCATTTTTTCAACAAACATGATTGTATTCTATAAAAAAATTTCAAAACGAATGTTTTTTTAAGGAAAGATTTTTTTACAGCTTTTTGAAATTTCTCAGACATAAAGGCATAAAGAATTGGTTCTAAACAGCTGTTTAAATATAAAAGAAAATAGACTAATGAATGTACAATAACTGAGGCAGGTGTGGAACAAGTGTTCCTGTTGAATCCAATCCACATCAATTGAAAATGATATGGGGCGGATAAAATGCTGAAACAAATAAGCATATTTATTATAAGCCGAATCACTTTTTTTCTTTCTGCTCTTCGTTTGAGAATGGACACAGAAAAGCGCTGGCTGGAGTAGGGCTGCAAGGTTGGTAAAGATTTTGCTTTCAGCAAATAATTTTGACAGTGTCTGTTACTTGATCTGCTACCTCCATATCTATAAGACAGCTTCCTATAAGTGGTGTCCATACCTTTTCCAATAACACTTAGGCTAGAAGAATTTAACCAATTCATAATAGAGCCATATTTAGTATCATTGGCGCTGTGTGTGGTCACAGTAAAGCTGCTATGTGTTCTATGTTTAAAATTATAAGTATAGCATCTGCGTCGACCACTTTTTCTGGAAAAACTGTCACTGAGCATCGTGGAAGATCGGCTTTTTGAACTGGCGCTACTTCTCATTGAGCATCTGCTTATATGGCGTCTTCTAGCGAAATCACAAGAGCTCTGAGATGATCCCCGTGATGTAAATGAATAAGTACGATTTATTGATGCACTTAAATCAGGCGTGACTTCCAAAAAATCCTTTGAATCCTTATGAGACACAGCTAATTGTCGCTTTATTGGTCTATTTCGCCTTTTAAGTGTAGAGCTCTGGAATTGTGGGATATTGTGTTTATCGTTTGGCTCAACGTTATAATTTTCCAAATGCAATGTCATTGTCTCTTTATGGGAATTCGTTTGGTTTATGGAACCAAGTTGAATATTCGGAATTTTCCTTTCTTGGATTTTTTCCAGTTCAGTAAAATTCCCAACAGCTGATTTTGACTTCTGTGGGAAAGCAGGTGTGGCTTTATCCTGCTTAACAGTTAAGGCTTTTATTGTAAAATCATTGTTAATAAGTTTATTTCTATCCAAAATTTTGTAACTGTCATATTGAGAATTTTCAAAAGTGAAGAAATAGTTTTTGTGATAAGAATTGCTTCTCCGCCCCATTGGAACTGGGGAATTTGTTCTACTAGAGATTTGACTAGAAGATGGGGAATCAAACGAGCTTTGTGTAAAGTAAGAACAAGAACTGGCGACACTCAAACGCCGTTGAGATGGAAATGGTAAGCAGTCAATTTCTAATGTGTCTCCAGGCACATTAAAGCGTTCACCAATAATTGGCTTGACGGAATCACTGAAAGAACTCATTAAATGTAAAGGCTGCTCAATTAACATTGACGCTTGTTCTGTTTTTAGGTTATATTCTGAAGTAGCAAGTCTATCTAAAAGCGCTAATTTTCCCATGTCAGTAGCAAGAATTTCATTGGAAAAAACACACTGCAGTGATAATGATGGGGGTAATGTGTTATTAACTTGTTTTACGCCAAATAATTCAGAGCAAGATAATGAATGTTTTTGCATATTTTGGAAATGTACTGATTTATTTTGTAATACTCTATCGACGCTTTTAGTAAAAATGAAATCGATATTTTCTTTTTTGTTATTGTCAAGAAAAGACGCGCTGTTTTCATTATTATAACAAATAACTGGGATATCAAGCTCCTGCTCTTTGCTGGTTTGGGTGTTTTGTATTTTAATTACAGGCAAACAGGAGTTTTGTGTTTCCAAAATGATAAGTCCATTGCTGTTTGAAACATTTTCCAGTGACTTGCTTTTGTTTTGAGACTTTTTATTTTCTGCAGTGTTTGGAATAAAACAATTTATTAGACTAGTAGATTTGTTAAAATCTGGGCTATTTTCGTTGTATTTAATGTTAGTTTGAATACCAACTAGTGGTAAGGGATTATCAGAGCATGACCTAAACAATTGTTTTTCAGTTTCGTCAGGTTTGCACTCGTCATCAAACGAAACTGCACGATGAACTTTTTTTCTCTTGGGAACACTGAGTGTTTTTAATATTGTAGTTTTGCGAGGAACGGAATTTACGGAACCGTTTCCCTCTTCCGGTTCCTTATTGGGTTCACTATATTTCATCATTGAGTTGCAAGATTTGTATTTTAAAAGAGTGTGTTTTGGAGGTTTTGGAGGTTTAGAAGATTGTGAAGAAGTTTTATCTGAATTCCAACTGGTTTCAGTTCTTGTATTTGTAATAAGTTTGTGTGCTGTTTTACTATTGTTTTCTATATTTTTTTTGCAGTCTGATTGAGAAATAAATGCTACATTTTCATTTTGTACTTTTATATCTTCTTTTGAATTAATAGTTGGATTTTGTTGAATGAATGGAGCACTTATATGTCTGATAAGTTTACTGCTACTTGTGGGCATTGTTGGGGTTAAGTACTGAGAGGTTTTTAAGGATTCCACACCTGCTAACATAGGTTTTTTCACAATTGAAACCTCAGATGTTTCATTAGAGCCTTCAGTTACCGGTTCCAGTAAGTCTGATGGCTCAAAATATTCGGCGCTAAATGAATTTGAAAATTTTGGTGGAAGTAAATCTACTGGTTTTATTGATTTTGACGGCTCTTCAAATGACTTCCATATTCCTTTTATCAACTGATCTTTTAACGATGGCTTTGATTGTGTTTTTTGATGGGATTCTTCGTCAGTATTTTTTTTGTTTTCCAGTTCTTCGTTTTTATTTATACTATTTTCCAAAACTTTGCTAAGCGTCAGATCTGGGATGTTTATGGTGTTTCCTCTTTGAATGTTTATTGTTCTAAAGCTCAATGAGCCAGTCAGTTTCCTGTGTAAACGTGTTCGTTTTTCCTGCATAAAAGCTCCAGAGGCAGGTTGACTAATGCTGCTGCCTAAATGTAACATTTTTATAATATGATTTTTGAATTATAACAACGATTCCTATAGTAAAGCAATACAACAATTCCTATAGTCTATACGAAAATTAGGCGGACTGGCGAAAAACTCGAACTTTGAAATGTTATATATCCGAGAGCATAGCTCAGACTCTTGGCTATTTTTTGAAAGGGTTACGAAAAAATGTTTTTTGATGACGTCATCACTACAGCCAATGCGGTGAAAAAAACCTGGTCCCAAAAAAAACCAAAACCTTTTATTAGTACGAGATAGGAAACGCCGCCTGGTATGCTGTTAACATATACTTTTCTGAGTTTTTTCTGAAAGTTTGAGCGAAATCAACTAACTCAAAATTTTTTTATAATGCGTTGAATGCGCGCGGTTTTCGCGATTTTTCGCGAATTTTTGCCACACTAATACACTGTCCAAATTATTTATTTTGTTTTGCTTCCTGCTCGAAGTGTGTACGATATTGATCATGTTGTTATATATTAAATGTCCGCCAATTTTTATTCCTAACTTTTGACCTAAGAATTTTTTTGGGGGTTGACCCCCCGGGGGGGCTAGGGTGGGCCAAACACAAATGCTGAAAATTTTTTTAAAATTTTTTTTAAACCATCAAAAATGTAAAATTTATCACATATGACGGATTTTAATATATCGTTTGTGTAAAAAAAAACTAATATTAAGCTTACAATAAGCCGTCAAAAATGACGAATTTAAAATTTGGAGTATTCCAAGTCCGTATGCTGGCAGCAGCAAACCTTTACATTAAAAACTTTTCTAAAAAACTAAACCTTAAAAGTTTTTTTCCATTAGAAGTTCCAGGTTATTTTGCTAGAAAAACATATTTTAAAAGTTAAAATCCTACTACAAAATTGCCAAATATCGCAGCTAAAAAATGCTCTTTTTCTTACAAACATGTTTCCCTGTTTGTCAACACTAAAACAAATTTCTAACAACTATGTCTCTCAACTTTTGCCAATATCCAATGTAATTTTTTTAAGTAATGCTTCTTTTCGTGTAAAACCGTTTGAATCCGTGATCTGGTCTGAATTGCGTCATTTTAATTGCAGAAGAGCCAATAGGCACCTTGCACTGGAACTCGGTTTATACATGAAGTATGCAATATACATAAGTGTCACCTTAATAGATAATTACCGTATCTCCTACTTATCTTTCGTAGTATGCAGATCAACCGATCGAAATTTCGCGCGCTTTTAATCGCCTCATCTGCATACTACGAAAGATAAGTAGGAAATACGGTAATTTCGCACGCTTTCGATCGCGTCATCTGCATACTACGAAAGATAAGTAGGAGATACGGTAATTATCCATTATGGTGACGCTTATGTATATTGCATACTTCATGTATAAACAGAGTTTCAGTGCAAGGTGCCTATAAAAATCATCAATTATGACGTATCAACAAAAATTTGCATGACGTAAGAAAGTATTTTGGAATTTTATCGAAAATTTATGTTGCGTTTTTATGGGGTTATTTGGACCATTTTCTAAAATTTTAAATTAGAATAAATTTAAAAAATTTAAAACTAATCTTTAACGTTTTTACACGAAAAATAGCATTACTTTAAAAAATTACATTGGGATATTGGCGAACAGGCCCTGTGCCAGGGGGGGCAGGGGGGCCATGGCCCCCCCTTTCTGGGTTGGCCGGGGTAAAAAATAAGGAAGATGAGGTAGGTCCAGGGGGGTGGGGGGAGGTAAAAGCGAAGGTAACTTCATTATGAACCCTGCTTCTCCCTATCTTCTTTCTTGGGGTATGCCAAAAGTGGATTCTGCCGACCTGGCTGCCTTGAATTCAATGTAAATAGGCATTTTTAAGCCCTAATTTTGATCATTTTTAATGCTAAATCAAAAAATTTCGCCTCCGGCGGCTGGGGGGGCACCCCCCCCAAACCCCCCGTCGGACGCTTTGCGTTCGCCTGGCGCCGCTTCGTGGCGCAAAATGCGGCGCTTCGCGCCGCATTTATATTCCGTTTTCAATTTTCTAGAGTCTGGCCCCCTCCTTTCAAAAATCCTGCACAGGCCCTGTTGGCGAAAGTTGAGAGACATAGTTATTAGAAATTTGTTTTAGTGTTGACAAACAGGGAAACATGTTTGTAAGTAGGAAAACACTTAAAAAAGAGCATTTTTTAGCTGCGATATTTGGCAATTTTGTAGTAGGATTTTAACTTTTAAAATATGTTTTTCTAACAAAATAACCTGGAAATTCTAATGGAAAAAATGGAAAAAAACTTTTAAGGTTTAGTTTTTGGAAAAGTTTTTAATGTAAAAGTTTGCTGCTGCCAGCAAACTTTTAAATTCGTCATTTTTGACAGCTTGTTGTAAGCTTAATATTAGGTTTTTTTACACAAACAATATATTAAAATTCGTCATATGTGATAAATTTTACATTTTTGATGGTTTTTAAAAAAAATTTGAAAAAAATTTTCAGCATTCGTGTTTGGCCCCTCTAGCCCCCCCGGGGGTCAAACCCCAAAAAAATTTTTAGGTCAAAAGTAAGGAATAAAAATTGGCGGACATTTAATATATAACAATATGATCAATATCGTACACACTTCAAGCAGGAAGCAAAACAAAATAAATAATTCGGACAGTGTATTAGCGCGGTCAAAATTGGTGCAAAATCGCGAAAACCTCGCGCATTTAACGCATCATAAAAAAAATTGAGCGAGCCGATTTCGCTCGCTTAAGCTTTCAGAAAAAACTCAGAAAAGTATGTTTTAACAGCATACCAAGCGGCATTTCTTATCTTGGTCTTATATTCTTATTATAATAATAAAAAAGTTTTTAAGACCCCCAAATTTTATTCCTTGGCGACCCAAAAGGGGGAGTCTAACCCCAAATTTTTCCCTTTGCCGACCCAAAAGGGTCTAGGGGGTCTAGACCCTCCCCCTGGCTACGCCCATGAGTCTAAGCTATGCTATGTCCCGCACATATTCTAACCTTCGTTATGGATATATAACATTTCAAAGTTCGAGTTTTTTCGCCAGTCCGCATCATTTTTGTATGGACTATACTTTTATTTAAAAGTTTTTTTTAACTTTGAAAAATTCTATTAAAAAAAAAATACAACTTAACAAAATTCATAATTACTCCACAATAAAACCAAAAAAAAAAAAACACAAAAACAACACCAACAACAAAAAAAAAAAAATTAAAAAAATAAAAAAAATATAAAAAAAAAATAATAAAAAAATAAAAAAAAAAATAAAAATAAATTTAAAAAATAAAAAAAAAAAATAAAAAAAAAATTTTAAATTAAAAAAAAAAAAAAATAAAAAAATAAAAATTTAAAAAAAAAATAAAAAAAAAAAAAAATTAAAAAAAATATAGTGTTATACAAGCACTGATGAAATTAAAAAACAGTGACCTTATTTTGTGTTTGATATTACATTTTAAAATTTTTTTAACAGTCTTTTAAAAATTCTTCTCTTGACCAAATAAAATGTGAGCGCGGTAAAATTTATGCTGCCAAAAAACCAGAATGGAGTTGTTTTTTTAGATATAAAATTACAAAGAAAGTAGGAAAATTACTAAAAAAATCGAATGTTTGTAATTTTAATAAAACAGCGCCCTGACATTACAAAATTATGAGTCAGAAAATCCACCGCAATAAAATAATTAACTTTAAATTAATTTTTTAACAATTATAATTAAGACAATTTAAGTATTTTTTAACATTTTTTACGCTTTTTATGTAGCCTAGATGTTTCTTATGTAATTTTTGTGCTATTCAAAAACCCCTTGTAATGCTTGAAATTATTTACGAAATAGAAAGCAAATTGGTAGTATAAATCCTTGAAATCCTTGAAACAGGTGTAAATTCATTTAGTAATCTAAAATTAAAAAAAGTAAATAAAAGTAATTTTAATTGTGATAATTTTTTTATTTCGCGGCGGGACACCAGACTTTGAATTTCGTTATGCTACGTATAGTTTCATTAAAAAATAACATTAACTGTAAAAACATTTTTAAATTAAATTTGTGAAAATAACTGTTGCAATTTGTTTTTTTAAGGTCACAACTGCACAATTTTAATTGGCTCTTTCGTGTCGCCTATAATACAATTTTACGAAGGCATCCAGCAATAATATAACCATATTGCAAAAATAAATATATACGCTAAAACTTTTATCATTTTGAAAGCTTTCGGTAAAACATATTACCATTAATATGTTTTACCGAAAGCTTTCAAAATGATAAAAGTTTTAGCGTATATATTTATTTTTGCAATTCGTACACGGTTTCCAAAAAGCAAAAGCTTACACCAAGTTAATATAACCATAATTTAGAGTTTTTCCTGTTGTGTGTTTTTTTAGTTTTTGTTTCAAAACTCAGAACTCTAACATTGTAATGTGCTAATGAGTTTCTTTGAGGGAGATTAGTGGCTTTTTGTGCGCGATTCTTGTCAAAGATAGAACCATAAAATATATAGAAAAATAACATATGCAATGAATTTTTACCAACGCTATTAAGGTAGAAGACCACAGTTATAACGATTTTTACTAAAAGTTAGATATCAACTTAGATATTTATTTTTTCTGACAAAAATATAGTGCGATCGAAAGCTCAGATTATGATGTATCCAACGGTATTAATTTTTTTGTTTACCGGTTGTTCTGTTTGAGATACACTTCGACGAATTTAAAGCTCAAAAAACAGTTAAAAAATTTTATTCGCTCTGTTTTTGCTGCAATTTTATAGAAAGTTAAACAAAAATAGGGGGCTGTGGTTAGATGTGGTTTTGAATAAAACGTAATTCACAAAATTTTACAAAAATTAAAAAAATCTATGTTTTTAAAAGAAAAGCAAATTAAAAAAATCCTGAATTAGGTTTTTAATTAAATACAATTCAAAGTATTAATTAGACTTGTGTCTAACTATTTACAAACTCTAATTAAAATCTGAGCATATCAAATTTTTTTTATTTTCATTTAAATTTTTAAGATTTGACGCCGAGAAACTACATTTCAAACCGTTTTTTTAAACTATAAAAACTAGGCTTAGGCTTAAGCTGCGGAGGTATTTCCTGTTACCCTTGGGAAAAAAATAAACATTTTAAAAAACATTCACAAAGAAAATCATAAATTTCGTGCAAATTTTTAATATTAAAAACATTATTCATTTATTCTGTTTGCAAAACAAATCTAAAGTTAAAATCTTTTAGGCTGAAATTCAGGGCGTAACCACTCGTCGTCAGAAAGAAATAAAGAATGAACATGCGAGAGTAAAAACAATCAAAAAAGTTGTCAGAGATGATGTAACCAATTATTAATTAATTGCGTCAGGTGCTTCTCTCCACGTGATATTTTTCCGAAGAACGAGTGGTTACTTTACCATCTAGCAATTTTCACCCTGATAGAATTCATCTTTAGTGCAAAAATTCCAGCATTCGCAGCTACATATATAAGAAAAACGCAAAAAAAACGAAAAAAAAAGAAATTTTTTTCTGTGGAAATAATCTTCCAGCAGAAATAATGTTGAGGAAATACTGCTGCGGAAATGTTTTCTGCGGAAATTGTTGTTTCGGAAATATTTAGAACCCTGCATTCTAATTTTTGACGTCAACCAGATATAATTCAAACATAGCTTTTACAAAAGACATCTCAAATTGGTCAGTAGTCGAGTGGTTAGAGCGTTGGACTCGGACCCTTGGAGCTTGGGACTGGGATTGAGGTCCACCCAGGCAATAATTTTAACGTCAAAAATTATTTTTTTATATTAAATTTTTAGCTTTTTTGTTAAAAAAGTGTTTATTATTCAAGATATGCTAAATCGGAAATCAAAACATAAAAAAATTTTGGTAATGAATTTTATTAATGTTTTGTACTTTTGACATGTATTTTATTGGTGTCATTTGATGATTGTGGACGATAAACATTTTTTAAAGAAAAATGAATGTAAAAAATTGAATCAGCAGGTCTAATTACTTTATTAAAAGTTAATTAGAAAAGATCTGCCGTCAATCTAACTGTGGTGTTCTACCTTAAGCTAAATGCAAAAAAAAATTGGGCAGAATACCAGGTCAGAGACGATATTGCTATGTTAAGACTTCTGAAGCTTGCGAAGTATAATTTAATTTGCTATAGGCACCTTGCACTGGAACTCAGTTTATACATGAAGTATGCAATAAACATAGAGAGTCACCATAATGGATAATTACCGTATATCCTACTTATCTTTTGTAGTACGCAGATCAACGCTCGAAAGCGCGCGAAATTTTTATCGGTTGATCTGCATACTACAAAAGATAAGTAGTAGATACGGTAATTATCCATTATGGTGACTCGCTATGTTTATTGCATACTTTATGTATAAACCGAGTTCCAGTGCAAGGTGCCTATTGTTTCTAAAGTTTACTTAAGTTTTTTGTTCAAAAGATATTTTAAAATACCCGAAATTAAATTTAACAAAAACGAATAAATACATCGACTGTAGTAACTGCCGGCTGGGTCAACCGTTTCCACGGCATTCCAAACGACGCAGGTGATTCGCGGGTAGAGGAAAATCATAGCGGCCACCGGCAAACAATACCAAATGATAAAGTTGAACGTGTAGATCGTTAAATTTCCGGTGTGAATGCAAATCTGGAGTTTGGACTCCGGCGACAAGTAGAAGAGGTGGGGGGCGTTTGTGGCGGCGCTCAGAACCCAAACCATGGCGGACACGGGCAGCAAACGCCTCCCTCTCAGCCACAGCCTGGCCTTCATGGGGTAGAGAACGGCTACGAAGCGCTCCACGCACATCACTAGGAGAACCCCGGCGCTAGTGCACGGGACCTTACGTCGTTACTCTGACACAATGAGTCAGAAGCGTCCTAAAATACTCGGAACTGTGGCTTTTTTTTATCTCAACACAAATAATCTAAACAAAATGAGTCGGAGTCACGTTGTTTTTAAACTGACTGTGAATCTTTGTGTCAGAGTAACGACCAGGTGGAGAAAGAGACCGCTTAGTCGGCGGAAGACGGGGTTTTCGCTGAAACCGTTGCCATATATCGACCTGAAATAAATCACGCTGGTCAAAACCTATTGTTCTAAACGGAAGCAATCCTGCGCGCATAAAGGGAAGCAGCGCGCAAAAAAGGACGCACGCATTTGTCTCATAACGCGTTGGCACTTTTCTAATAACCCGCCTGCATGGGCATTTTTTACCCATATTTGCACCTGCATTTTGAAGCCCTGTTTTGCCACTCCTCCTCCCACAAACATTTCCATACGGAGCAAAACATATATGACGTGATTACGAATACTAATTCTTAACAATTTGAGGTTCCTTAAAATCTTGACATACAAGAACTAAAGAATTTTTAACGAATAAAACTACCTCGAAACTCCAGTTATATTTTTCTACAACCGAAATAAACGACAATTCAAATATCTATACCCTCAGCATCTTCAAAAAAACAAAACAAAACAAAATGGTCTATGAAAATACAGCAAAAAAGTGCGATTTTACCCCGCACATATGTTTAGACAAAAGAGATGTAATCAAGTCGAATGTGGATGTATGTGAGGTTACGTAATTTAACCATCGTAAAAATTTCTTCAGCATTTGACTTTCTTACAAATGACATTCTAGTAAAAATACCATCGAGTAATTTGACAATCTGACTAATTGACTGACCTTCAAGCTTATTTCTCCTGAACCTGAGCGAAACCTAAAAATCAAGCTAAATTGATCGATGATTAATTGGTCCGAATGCTAAATTACTCGATGGTATTTTTACCAGAATGTCATTTTGTCGAAGGTAATTTTACCGAAAGTATTTTTGCGATCGATGGAAAAATTACTGGAAAAGCGTATGTGGGCTACAGTAGCAAATAGTTTCATGTTTCAATATTGGTATTCATACGATATCCATTTTTATTGGTGGCTTTTGACAAAAGTCAATTATATTTTTTTATATAAAATCGGATGAAATGGCAAATGAAAAATTTATATTTACACAGCAATTTTAAAAATCGTAAAATCTTCACTTTTTTACATTTATGACTGTTTGTTTTGTTTTTTTAATACAAACTTTTTATTTTAGTTGAGGCAAGGCGAAATTTTGCGATTTTTAAAGGTTGTTGTGGGTACAAATTTTTTAATATTGTCATTTCATCCGATTGTAAAGCAAACATAACTGAGTTGTTTTGTGGTTCCTAAATAAAACAATGCTTATCTTATGAATACCAATTAAAACACAAAGCCATTACAACTCACTATAATCCATAAAATTCACTTCCAACAGAATGTAGAATAGTATCCACATCTTTTCCTTTAAAAATATAAACTGAAGTTAAAATCGCCATTTTTTATCGCAAGATGTATGTAATTTAATTTATGTACATGTATATGTGTAAAACTTAGTTGGGTGCATCTTTCATCTTGGTAAATGCACATCATTATTATCAACCTAAAAAAATTCACCAAGAAAAAATCCGGAAAAAGGGGCAATTTTTTGCGAGCGTATTTAGACAAGATGTGGGCGAGATTTAGACAAGATTAAGAATGTAGATTTTATACCTGTATATAAACTGAGGAATGCAAACAAGTGCAATTAGAAAATCTGCAACAGCCAAATTCAAAATGAAAAGATTGTTTAACTTTCGCATACTTCTTGTTCCAATAATGACCAGAACCAGTAATAAATTTCCTAAACAAAATTAAGAAATAACAATGTCTTGCAAACTTGAATATTTATTAGAGGTGTATTTGTCCAAATAAAAATAAAACAAAATTTTGGATTCATTTTAAGCAAAACCAGAAACACTTGGCAATATTAATAGCGTAATATTAAAAATATATATACTGAAGGTAAACCCAACGTGGCTGCAACAGTTGTTCGTTGGATTGAAAAATGCTCCCATTAAGTAACCATTCAGATTACGAGAAACTGACGTCACTTTGTCAGCCAATTAGATTCGATTTAATACAGAGTATTTGTTTGATAAAATGACGTCAGATTCTGGTGATTTGAGTGGTTACCTAGTGGGGGGGCATTTTTAATCCAACAAACAATTGTTGCAGGCAGCTACGATGGGTTTGCCTTTGCAAATAACAAAACGTAAGTTGAAATTTTTATTATAATGAAAACTTTCGGTAAAATAAATTTACCACCATTTTTCGGACTCAGTAAGGCTAAAACAATATACAACAAACTAATAAATTATAAAATACTACAAGTCTGCGAGGAAAGTGTGCAAAATCTAAAAAGCAAACTTTTTCCATAAAATCCGTAAACAATTATAAGTTTGAAAGAATGACCTGTTAATTTTTTTGCTTTTTTTCTTTAAAAGATAGACAGACTGGCTGGTTTTGTAATAATTTAAAAATATACGTTATAATCATTCAAATTAAAACCGTTAAGAAATATATCTCGGCCACAGAATGATTAGAAACATATTTCTTTTTATCAGGTTATTTTTTTAGTCCGATTAAAAAAGGTCGTAGACTTGCATTGAAAAATACAAAAAAGGGGGATTTCTCCCTGGGCGTATGTTTAGACAAAAAAAAAATGTGGACTAGTCTGATATCAACATCCGTGGACTATAAGAAATTTGCATCTCGTTTGTGCAGCGGTTCACTGAAAAAAAATTATACCATATGATAATAATTTATTAACACGGTAAATTGGTTTTTTTTGCCTTTTATTAATTTGCATTTTTGCATTTTGCATTTTGCAATTTGCATTTTTTCATTTGCATTTGATTTTTTTAATTTAAGTAAAGTAAAAGTAAAAGTAAGACCAATTTTTTAAGTAAAAGTAAAAGTAAAAGCATAATAAAAGTATTTTTGAAACGAAGTAAAACACCGGTTTTTGGAGCTCCACAGCTCCGTTCTAAAGTTTTTTGCTTATTTTATGTATAAATTTTTATTTCAATAACTTTTTTAGTCAAAATAAATGGTTTTAGCGTGTTAGCGGCTTGAAAAATTATCTTCTGCCATTAACTTTACAACAAGCCCATGGGGAATTTACTCATTGAAATTACTTAAATTTTACTTAAATCGATTTAAGTATTTGCAGTAGAAAATCCTAGTAAGGGTAAAAGTAAAAGTCATTGAAATTTCAAAAGTCGAGTAAAAGTAAAAGTAAACCCAAATCCGTTATTTTTATTAATTTAAGTAAAAGTAAAAGTAACTTTTTACAACATTAGTTTCTGTCCACCAGTATTTGGTCCTCACCCGAAAAGAAACCTTGCGTTCGCGAGTTATACTGTAAGATTGTAAATGTATTTTCGATCTAATTTTACCGCACGAAGAAAAGTTGGAGTTCCGAGACGGTACGGGGGGGGGGTTTATAGCCACAAGCAGGGAACTTGGAGTCATCGAAAATTTTTGGGAACTTGAAGCCTTTAAGAAAAAATTTATTTGGGCTTAGATCGAAGTTTCGCTTGGGCTTGGTAAACGTTTTAGCGATTTTTATTTGCGAATCTAAGTTCCCAACTTACGGGTTCAAGTTCCTTATTTTTGGCTCGGAATTCCAGCTCCAAGTTCCCTCCGCTCCATCGGCCCTAATTCCCCGAGACACAATTTCTGCTCCCATTATGTTCATTAGTCGATTTTGTGGACGACAAACAATTATGAGCTTTTATTGACGGTTGCAGAAAGGCGAGAATTCCAGGTACGACAGTTTTATCCATACAACTTTGTTGTGGAATTAGTTCATCATATTATAAACAAATCAGTTTCATAATGGTACAAATTTTTTATTCAGTGAGCAACTGCACAAACCAGATGCTTATTTCCTATAGTCTAAATATATCCACTTTAGATTAGTCCACGTTTTTTTCTGTGCAAACAATCGCCCCTTTTCCTGCTCTATTATTAAAGCATTTTTCTAGGCTAGTTAATATTAAAAAATTTAATTTTTAACATAACTTACCAAAAAAGCATAATATGAATTCCGCGGCAAACAGTATTGTAAATATTTTATTGAATGTTTCCAAATATAGATTACTTGAAGACGATTCGTTTACGTTTTCTGTAACATTATATAATCTGTTACTAATAAAGACCATTTCCTTATGGTTATCTCTGTATCAAAACAGCGATGCCTAAAATTATAAAACAAAAAAAAACTCATTTTCCAAAAATATCCGTTGATGCTTGCTATGTATGTCCTGTTATTTCATTGATGAGCACCGATCCAGGAGGCGTCTGACATTTCGGTGCGAACCACCAAAGGCTATTAAGTTTAGCATATAGCTGGATGGTTTTAAGTTTCCAGCTATGTGTCTGGCTTGACTCTGCCCTTCTTCCAAGCAAGTACCAACGTCCGGCAAATCTACACCACGCCTTTACATATGGTTGTACATTTGATATAGCTGTAAAGCTTGTTTGCAAAACTAATATGTTATTGATAGTTAGATTTGAAACAAGCAACAGTTAAACAACAATAGACTACGTTCGTGTTATAGAACAGATGGTTTAGATATAGCTGGTTTAGTATAGTTATAAAATTACTAAAGCTTTCTATGTTTATTTCTGAAGTTCCATATTGGAGGATCTCATCTCAACTGCTTAATTCTTTTTTAGGTTTCAATGAAAAAAACCTTTAATGGTTTTAGTGGAACAAGCCGGTGTAGCTATATTTAGTGATTACAGTAAAAAATTTTAAAGTGCCTTGCTTTATATGTTTCGCGTTAGGTTCAATGTTTTGGGTTTAAAAATAATTGGCTTAAATTTTTTTTAAAAACGTTATTTTAATATAAGTTAGAATTATAAAACGCCCTTTAAAATATTCTTAATGATTAAGTTATGCAAGGTTGTAAATCAGAAGCTGAACAATATTTCTAAAAAATTATATAATCTGTTACTAATAAAGACCATCTCCTTATGGTTACCTCGGTATCACAACAGCGATGCCTAAAATTGCAAAACAAAAACTCGTTTTCCAAAAATATAAAAACCAAGGGCATATTATAATTTGTACAAAAATTATGACCACTTTATAAAATATTTAAGTGGCAATACATATCTTGCTAGTTAACGGAAGAATTTATTATAAATTGTAATCTTAACTATATAATTTTTGTAAAAAGTGACCAGTTTGATTACTTGATATTCGCAAAATTTTCTTTTTAATTTTTCAGTTCACATTATTCTGTTCTGTAGAAATTATAAAATTATATTAATAAAAAACACATCAGTTTTCATGGGTGGCGCGGGAGCGCCACGGGGCGATTTAGCCCCGTGGCGCCGCGCCAACCATAATTAGAGAACGTGAATTTTTTAAATTCTTAACCTCCTTCTTCTTCTTCTTCTTCTTCTTCTTCTTCTTCTTCCTACTCTCCCTCCCCACCATCCATAACCACCATCCTCTTCTGTTCTTCTAATCAAAAATGAACACCTTCGCATCAGAAGAAGAAGCACTAACTTCTCAACCTTCTCTTGCTCCATTTTCTTCTTTGTTGTCGTTTTTTTTTTTTATTGATCAAAATGAAAATTTGAAAATTGAAAAATCAAAACCCCCCAACCGCAGACTATCGGCCTCTGGCAGGAATAAAGAATGCAGAGGACCGACAACCCACATCCCCCCCGCAAAAACCCAGCAGAAAAGCACCGGTTTAATTGCGGCGCAAGCGCCCCCACCCCCCGCCCCCACCGCCCCCAACGCGGCGAAAACCGCAAAAAACAAAATTAATTTTTTTATTTCCTTCCACAACAATGACAAAAATTATTCTATATTTTAATTTATTAAAAAACAACAATGCGCCGGGGGCGCGCGGCCCCGCCACGCCCCTCTAAGCAGGGGTGGCGCCGGCCCTACCTCCAACTAAACCCCGGCAACGCCCCTACCACAACTTGACTAAGTTTTGTAATTCTTGTTCTTCATCTTATTATTTTTTCTATTATTTTTTTTTTTTTAACTTTAAAATTGCAATCTCTACCCTCGGCGCCGGGCCCCCTCCAAATAAAATTCGTAGATCTACGTTAACTTTTGCCCGTCCGCACCCCCCTCCCTATAACTAAAAATAAAGAACTTGGTTTAATTTTTAATTCAAATTCTTCTTTCTTCTTTTTTTTTTTTTCTCTTCACCCGGCCAAGAAATACTAAAAACATTAGCCCTTCTGCACCCTAAAGTAAAATATACTAAGCTTAAATTTAAATAAAAACAAAAAATAGTAGAACACCCCTCAAAAAACTCTAAGAATAGAGCAGCAAAAAGGGGCGATTTTTCCCGGGCGCATGTATAGAAAACAGAAAAGATACCTAACCTGACATAAACTAACTAAAGAATATAAGAAAAAAACTTGCGATTTGCCCACCTAACCCCCAAGTAAAAAAAACTAATAAATACAAAAAAATTATTTAAAAACAGAACGAACCACTCACCCCTCACTCTTTCTAAATTTCTATCAAAAAAAACACTCAAACAAAAAAAACCCAACCCACACCAAGCCACGCCCTCAACCACAGCTCCCCCTACTCAAAATTAAAATCTAACCTTCCAAAACAAACATACTCCTATAAAACGCAAAAATAAGCCTTCTCTCAGTATGCTAAGATCAATGTAAATTCATCAAACTAAAAAGCAACACAACAAAGTGAAAAAAACCCAACAGAGACAAAACAAAAGAACAACGAAAAAACAAAAAAATAACGAACAGAAGAACAAACCAAATACACAGCACCTACACAAACCAAAATCTCCTACCCTCCACACCACACAACTTCCCTCCCACACCATACTCCCGCTCACCGGCTCACCTCCCCCTCTTCTACTCTTCGCCCTTTTCCTGCTCAACTTAAAGAAAAAAAAAACAACAAATAGCCGGTAAAAGCCGTTTGTTTTTATCACGAATGGTGTTATTATTATTGAGGACCGATTAGCCAAGAGGTTCTGCGCCAACAATAATTAAAGAACGTAGCTAAATTTTGTCATTTATATTCTTCACATTTGCTGAGCTTTTATATCACAATTTTTTTGCAATTTTAAAATTTTTTCTCTTGGGTTTTGTGCTGAAATTATTAATCGAAATAATTAATTTAAAAAAAAATGAAATATTTTTGTTCAGATCATAAGAATTTCAAACGCGCTGTCAATTTATCGGTTGATCTATATTGATCAATAGACGTAAGCCAAATAAAAAACAACACAGAATTCAGTTTATTAAATTATATAATATATCAGTATGCAATTGATTGAATTAAATAGTTATTCAAAATATGACATGTCATATGTAGATTCATGCATGTATTCTTTATATAATAGCTTCGTCAGCACTAACATGCACCGGGTTTGACGTACCTATACAAAAAAACTGAAATCCTTTTATTAACTATTAGTGTTATTTTATTTTTTTTATAACTAGAAACTTGAATGTTTAATCACACTTTTATAAAGAAAACGAATCACAAAGGCGGCATATTAAACAATGTGAGAAGTTTATACATTATAAATTAATAACTAGGAGGTTTACCTCTGATTCATTCAGGTAAATTTCCTTTTACGGCCCCACATGCAGTCTTCCGTTAGACCTTCCTGTGCAGATGGTCTGAATAATAATTAATATGTTTACGTCAAAATATTCACGTAAAAACTAATTGGAAAATACCTATATAGGGTTTTTATATCAAAAATCATATCTATAAAATAATTAAAATTACATCAAAGACATAGAAAAAATAAATTTTAAAATTGTCTGAAGCCATCGACATACTTCGCCCAAAATGTTCTAGATATTTCTGGAATGTTCTTAAATTTGTTTTAACCTTAAGAAATTAGTTTTAAAGGAGCACTGTCACAAATCAAATTCCAAGCCCAAACCGCCCACCAACCACTAGCCAACACCGAGAAAGCGCGGCGGCGCAAGACCTTTAATAATCGCGCGTAGCTGATGGAAAAAGGGTCTGGAACAACCCCTTAGCTATGGGATTAGAAATGAGATCTCTTTCAATGTTCAAATATGCACTAAATATATAAATGAATTCTAGCAAAAGGCGAAACAAAGTTAAAAAAAAAGCCTTATGGAATAGTATAAAGCTACAATAACATAGAAACTTAATGCCGGAAAAGACTGAAACAAGTCTTTTTAAAACAAGCAAATTAATAAAACATTTTATTAAACTTTCAGAAAAACAAAATCCAATAAAAAGAATAAGTGTAAAATCTTTGGTTTACGTTTTTTAACCATATGGCAAAAATGAACTTACAAATTCCCACGGCGTGGATAAATTTTTGCATGCGTTAATCAACTATTAATACAACGGTGTTAATTAAGTCAAACGTCACTGCAATGGTACAAAGATAAATTAACGTCTATTTAAAACCTAATATCCAGATTTAAGTCTTAAAAACCTTTAAAAATTTAGATTTAATATAAGGTGACTTTTACTTTGACAATTACTTTGTCATTTAATTTGTTTTATGTTATATATTATATAATAGATAGAAAATATTAATAAAAAAGTCACCTTATATTAAATCCAAATTTTTCAAGGTTTTTCAGACTTAGATCTGTATATTTGGTTTTAAATAGACGTTAATAATGATAATAATATCTTTGTACCGTTGCGGTGACGTGTGACTTAATTAACACCGTTGTATTTATTGCTGATTAACGCATGCAAAAATTTATCCACATCGTGGGAATTTGTGAATTCATATTTGTCATATGGTTAAAAAAAGCAAACCGAAGCTTTTACACTTATTGTTTTTATGGGGATTTGTTTTTCTAAAAGTTTAATAAAATGTATCATTAATTACGGCGGCCGTGGGCCGCCGGATATTATCTTCAGATGAGTAAGTAAGTAAGTAAGTGAGTAACTTCCTAACGCTTTTTTTGATTTTGAATTACCCGGCCGAATCAACTCTATATAAGTTCAAATTTGAAACATATATACAACTGACAACGGAAAATCGATTGATAATCATGATTTTGTGATATAACAATTTGTGCGGTCGATAATGACGTATGCAAATTTATTTAAACAATTATAACTCTGCCGAATACTTGAAATTCGGAACATGGATACAACTGACAGCGGAGAATTGATTAATAATCACGATTTTGTGATTTGGCAGATTGTGCGGTCGATCATGACGTATATGCAAATTTTATTTAATACAATTATAATTCGGCCTAATCAACTCTATATAAGTTAAAATTTGAAACATATATACAACTGACAATAGAGAATCGACTGATTATCACGATTTTGTGATCTGAAAAATTGTGCGGTTGATCATGACGTATGCAAATTTTATTTTAAACAATTACTCAGCCGAATAAAATCTATATGACTTGAAATTTGAAACAAAGATACAACTGACAACAGAAAATTGATTGATAATCACGATTTTGTGATCTGACAATTTGTACGGTCGATAATGACGTATATGCAAATTTTGTTTCAAACAATTATAACTCTGCCGAATCAACTCTATATAAGTTGAAATTTAGAACATTATATACAACTGACAACGGAAAATCGATTGATAATTACGATTTTGTGATCTGAGAAATTGTGCGGTCAATCAGGACGTATGCAAATTTTATTTAAAACAATTATAACTTGGCCAAATAAAATCTATATGACTTGAAATTCGGAACATAGATACAACTGACAACGGAGAATCGATTGATAATCACGATTTTGTGATCTGACAAATCGTGCGTTTGATCATGATGACCTATATGCAAATTTTATTTAAAACAATTATAACTTGCGAAATAAAATCTATATGACTTGAAATTCAAAACATAGATACAACTGACGACGGAGAATCGATTGCTAATCACCATTTTGTGATCCAATAAATGGTGCTGTCAATCATGACTTATATGCAAATTTTATTTAAAACATTTATAAAATGGCTGAAGAAAATTTATATGGCTTGAAATTCAAAACATAGATAGATAGAACTTGTAACGGAAAATCGATTGGTAGCGATGTCATTTTGATTTGACATTTATGCAGTCGAGGTAAGTGGGATTTACAGTTAGCAAGCTTATACCGTGAAGCACAGCCAAAAACACGGGTCTTAAGTTTGCTGGTCTTTTAACGAACATATATACAATTGACAACGGAGAATCGATTGATAATCATAATTTTGTGATCTGACAAATTGTGCGCTCGATCATGACGTATATGCAAATTTAAAAGAAAATCTTAACGGCCGCCGGTTACAAGACAAGACTTGAACTAGTTTGCTTGTTTTAAAGAGACTTGTCTTTTCAGTCTTTTCTGGCATTAAGTTTCTAGACTTATTGTAGTTTTATACTATTCCATTTAATATAAGGCTTTTTTTCGATAAATTTTGTTTCGTCTTTTGCTAGAATTTCCGTCTTTTAAAACATTAGATTTAATGTCATTTTTTATAAAAAATGAGTAAGCAACAAAAAATTTATAAAAAACTTTTGTACCTAATAGTATGAATACAAGTATTTCAATATTCAAAAAAAAATAAATATAAATATATTTCTTAAAAAAACATAATAAATCTTACTGTTTTGTGCGAGCTAAATAAATTTTTGAATTGATAATGTTCAGCCCTGTTAATGAAAAGCTAAAATAATATGAAGTTGATTTCTCTTGTTGCTTTTTTTGTTTATATAATGCATAGCTCTAGATTACAATACAAATTCATAGCATAACAGACACGAAATGGAAGTGCTTTATTAAAGCACTCCTTATCTGTGTCAAACATGAAAGGTAAAAATTACTTAAGCTGTAATTTTTTTTCAAAATGAAATTCTCTTCAACTCGTATTCAGCGCATTTGAGGCGTATGTTTATTTTATTACCAACGCCTTTTTTTTAATGTTAAGATCTTTTTGTAACAATTGTTACATACACAATATCACAAATCTTTTTTATTTTGCAAAAAATTGTATTTTAAAGTTTCTTTGGGTGGAATGATCAATCGACCAAAGTACCTTTTTCAATTTGTTTATAATATTTTTTTTATGTTTAAAAAACTAGATTTTAACGAATTTTGTATTTTTTTAAAGATTTTACACGTTTACACACACCAAGAATTAAAAAATATTTATGGATATGGCCAAAATATTATGTACAATACTGGCTAACAGAAAATACCTCCGCACGATTTCTTCCAGAGCTTTTTCCTAAGCCTAAGCCCACGTTTTTCTCCTAAGCAATTATTCTAAACCTTATCCAATAACTGCGCGGCAAAAGTGTCGCTTGGTTTTTGGGTTTTGCTTAGGCTTGGGAAAACGTAGGCGTAGGTCTAAGGGGCAGAAGTAAATTTGCGAAAGTATTTTCTGGTACCCTTGGGAAAAAATAAAATAAAACAACTTATAAATATAATTTAATTTACAAAGAAAATCTAAAATGTCGTTCAAATCTTTGGTATAAAAAAAACATTATTTATTTATTTTTTTTTGCAAAAAAAAAAATATAAAAGTTTAGGGAAAAAACAATTTTAGACAATAATAAAAAAAGATTAATTTTGTGCCCAAGAATGTGGTTGCAGTTGTGTACTTTTCTGCCAGCGTTCGGTTCGCAGCTCCATAAGAGAAACGAAAAAAAGCGGAAAAAATCTCCTGGCGGAAATTTTTTCCGTGGAGCGGAAATAATTTTCCAGCGAAAATAATGCTCAGAAAATACTGCTGAGGAAATGTTTTCCGCGAAAATTGTTGTTGCGGAAATATTAACCTAGAACCCTACTGCCAGGTGAAAGGGAGGGGGAGCAGAAAGGTTAACCACCTCCTCTTCCACAAAATTCTTCAATAAGACGTCACTACCTATATACCTTCTTGAGGTCAAAATAAGTGTTTTATATATGCCATAAAAACCTCAAAAAATTTAATAAAAAAGTTTTTTAATCTTAAATTAGCGTGTTTCTTATACACATTTTCTCTTGAAAATTGAAAAAGGATATGAGTAAAATGCACTCCAGAAAAAACGATATGGGTAAAATGCGCTCCTTGGGTTCTTTGCGTCCCTCCTTAATGGGCGCAGGGGCGTAGCCAGGATTTTAGGAAAAAGGGGATTACACTTTATACAAATTTTTCGAAAGAGGAGAGTTGTAGGGCATTGTACTCCAATTTTTCCAAATACAGTAAAAAGACATTAAAAAGAATAAAAATTTTCGCGCTTTGCACAACGTGATTATTTTCACTGTGATTTGCATTGTTTTTTAAAGTAAACCCGAAAATTTTAAGTTTTAAAAAATACCTAAAACATTAAAAATTGGGCGACAGCACGAAAACTTTTCAAAAATTGTCATTGAAATTCAACAGACACATTACTTAAAAGTTGTAAAAAGACATATTAAATGTCGAGTAGTAAGCGGAGCGAAGCGCGAAAAAATTTTTAAAGCTTGTTCTTCCAGGACCCCTAAATTTTTACCTCCGCCAGCCTAAAAAAGGGTAGGCGGAGCTTTTTAGAAAAGAAAATGTATGTTCTTGGGGACGAGAGCCCTCCAATGGGGTCATAGAGCAGACACAGACAGAGCCCAAATGCCCCCTGGCCAGACGGAAAATTTTAATTTTTTTATAGTTGTTGAGACGGCTATGAGTGAGGGTGACTACCATATTTGACTGTCAAAATGCTACATCATATTTCGGTTGGGTTTCGGTTGATAGCCCTGGCCTACCCACCCCCCCCCCCCCCAATGAAGTATTTACGCGGAGATGTGAGTTTAAAAGACACCAAAACACAACACTAAAAAATCTGATTTTACTTGGTAATTACGGAAATGTAGTAATACATGTATACAACCTACGGTGGGTAGCCTCCCGGATTTCGGGGGGTATATACCCAAACCCAACCCCCGAAATTTGGAGATGTGTCCCAAAAATTTTTTTGAAACCATAGGAGCAAGGGATAATCTGGGGGGCTGGGGGCGTTAAACCCCCCCCCAAAAAAATCTCCATTACTGTCGACACCCCCCCCCCCGGTAAATCCCAGTATTTAGTAAAGTAAAGTACTAATGACTCCTGTAGACGAGAGTAGAGGACGAGATGTTAAAAAACCTAATGTAAAAGACGAAATTTTTGCACACCGGTTAAACCATTTTCACTTTATTTTGTTTTTACATCACAACAAATTTGTGCTATTTATTTGTATAATTTGTGGGAGGTATTCAAGTCTAATAAGTTTATCTGTCCACTTGTTGTTTGGTATACGTTGTTTATTTTTTGTTTGTTTTTTTGCATTTTCGACAATGAAATTATATTTTCCAAATGAAACTTTATTCATTCATTTTATACCATCAATTTTCTTTGTTGGTGAATTAAGACACGTGTGTTGGTTGGTGAATAAAGACAGTTGGTTGTGGGTGAAACAAGACGGAATTCACGAAGCGGGGTTAGTAAACCTCGGTTTAACCCCCATGGGCCGAATCCACTAAAAGCGGGCTTGGAACGTACCAAAATAGCCTGGTGTTTAAATAGCGCCCAATTAAAGGATTTTAATATCATTGGCGGAAATTTTTTTAAGAACCAATTAAAGTTGCTTGGCGGAGCTTTTTCAGTCAACTCTTGTTCAAATGAAAATTTTCCGCGTAAAAAACATTGCAGAAAAAAATTTGAAAATATTTCTTTGGAAGTAAAGTTAAAAAATGAATTGAACTAAAGATGTCCATTTTAAGACAAATTTCATACCTTTTTTATATGCAAATTTGTGATATTTTTAAACTTTATTTTATTAATATATTTTGTGATGCTAAATTAGTATGGTGTTAAACCGATCTAAACAGTTAGGGGCTAAAAGAGCCTTTTTATTTTGTTAAAAATTGTGCTTGTTTAGCCTGAGGTTTGTTGGCACGTGGTTGCGTGCCAACAAAACCTCAGGCTTCGACCTACATTACAGTGTAGTGTACAGGTTTTACTAAAATTACAGTTTAGATTAAATTAAATTATAATTACTGATTATCTATATTTTAATAATATCCCGTTTAGCTTATAGTTGTGTTTCTATATATACAATACATTTATTAACATATACAGTTTATTTTATTTTTTTTTGTTTATAAATTTGTTTCGTAAATTATTTCGAGCATTTGGGTGCTCAAATAGCACGTTGTTTCAACCCCAGGCTATCTTGGCACGTTCTAAGAACGCTTTTAGTGGACTCGTCCTAGGGGCCTGTTTCATAAAAACCTTTGTAAATTCTCATTTTACGAATCTCCGCTTATTTTCTGTAAAATACACGATAAAGGTTTTTCGACTTGTAATCCAGGGGGAGCATCTTTGCGCACTGCTCTGCGCTGATTGGTGAAAGCCACGTCATTTTAACTCCGGTGACCGATCAATATTCGCCGTGTCGTATATCCTCTATTATATAATTTACAAAAAATAGGCGGAGATTTGTAGAATAAAAATTTACAAACGTCTTATGAAATAGGCCCGGGCCTATTTCGTTAGTTAGCCTATTTTGTTAGTTAGTTAGTTAGTTAGTTAGTTAATTAGTGTTCCTCCGGAGGGAGGAAATATTCTGATTTGGCGTTTGAATATTTCCTCCTTCCTCAGAATATTTTCTCCCCTCAGAGGAAATTCTAGATTTGCGCTAAAATATTCCCTTTCTCGTCTTACTTCACGTTTTTGACACGAATTAACAAAATTAAACATTTTAAAACTCAAAATATGGAAAAAATTAGCTTTTTTAAGCAAAATGTGTACGTACAAAAATCTTGTTTAAAAATTAGATTATGGTTGTTTTTAGATTACATAAAAGCAACTAATATTAAATTAATAAGTCCGATTAACGATAAAAAAAACCACTTTTGTGCAGATTTTGTTGAATTATTTATCAATCAAAAAACTAAATTTTTAAATTGACCTTTACTATGGCACGTCGCGCAAAATTTTTTATAATAAAACAATGCACAAAGCAATACACATACATACATAAATCAATAAAACGGACGTATCCATTGTTAAAAAAATGCGTTCAAAAAAGATATCTGAGCGGCTTCGAACAAGCAAGAATATATAACACAAGAGAATGTCCGACTGTACACTAAATTTTTGACCAAAATTTTGCGAGAAAAGTCGCACTTTTGAATTCGTGTGCGACTTTTCTCGCAAAAATCCGCCATTTTCTGCTAGTTTTTCCGCGCTGCGATTTTTAACACAGTGTTAGTTTTCTCGCAGTGGGGACTGCGACTTCTTTCGCATTCTATGCTGCTTTATTTGCACTGCGATTATTTTCGCACTGCGAGCCTGGCCGCGCAACAAAAAAAATACAGACGCTGGTAGTCATTTTCAAAGGAGTAAAACACTTCAAAACTTGTTTTATTTAATTTTAAAACGTTCGAAAGTGATTTTATTTTATTAAAACTAAAAAGTTTTAACATCTTAAGGTAAAAAAACGACTTTTACTCATTTAAACACAAAATTTTCGCTTCGCTTTTTTTTTTATTTTTTTTGTTGTGCGGCCAGGCGAGAAAAGTCGCACACAAATTCGAAAGTGCGACTTTTCTCGCAAAATTTTGGTCAAAAATTTAGTGTACAGTCGGACATTCTCTTGTGTTATATATTCTTGGAACAAGTTAGTTAGTCTGGTTAAAGAAGTTTTTACAATTAAATTAAAATTTAGTACTCTTAACTGATAACAATATAACAAAAAAAAAGAATTAAAACCGACGTATATTTATTATTGTATTATTATATTCTTTTTTATTATAAAAAAGAGTATTTCCTAAAGTTAGATAAGAAGTTAATTTTCGTTTTTTGCATACATTTATTTTTTGTTATAAATTTAAGGGTGAACCTTAAATAACTTTAGATTTAAAGATGAAATTCAACCCGTGAGTATATTCAATCAAAAGGCTTTTTTCTTAGAAATTCAAATTTCAGTTCAGTGATACATTCTTTGTTATGTATTCTTGTGACAATAGATAAATCTGCAATTTGTTCGATTAGGTTACTTAGATGTTTATTTTTCTTTTTCTCATGAGTTTTTTCTGTTTTGTTTTTAGATTTCTAAATAATAACATTTACTTTCTTTTACTATAAATAATCACTTAGGTACCTGTTTTGGTTTAAAAAAATCTGTCTTTTTGTTAACATAATTAAAAGAACCGTACGAATTTATTTCATTCTTATTAACGTTTGTTTTTTTATTCATAGTTTTGGAGTTTGACAATTTCATTAAAATCAAACAAATGAGCAAAAAAAAACAACGTAAACGTAGTTTAGAATTAAATTTTTTTTCAATAACAAGTTATCTTAAAAATGAAATTCAAAATTATAAGGTTATTTTTTTAAAACAGGCTTTTTCCCAAGTGGTTTTTTTAATTATTGGATTAAGAAAAAAAATCATATCGGAATATTTCTTTATATAGGATCTATTTGTATTTTGCGTCCTTAAATGATACTTGTTTTTTTAAAGTAAAAATCTTCATTTGATATTAAAAATTTTACAGAAAAAAGTTATAATATTAGACTGTTTATGACAAAAAAAATTTAAAAAATTTGTTGTTAAACTTAGAGCAATTTAAAAAGCTGGAGTTAAATTGATAATCTAATCAAATCTGCAATTAAAATTTATTTCAAACTGTTTGCTTTTTTATAAAACGGTAAGAATTATCATAAACAATGTATCTATATATAAACAGACGTAATGTCTGTGTGTGTGTGTGTCTGTCTGTCTGTCTATGTGTTCCCTAACTCCTCCCTAACCACCCAACGGATTAAGGTGAATGAGGTATCGTTCGAAAGCTTATACCCCAGGGAATGTCGTAAGGGGGTTGAAATTTTTAAACAACTTACATGGACATTTTTATACTGGACAACGCGTTTTCATCAAAGGGGGGACCCTATGGATTTTGGAACTTAAAAAAATTTTTGTCCAGGAATTGGCTTAAACTTATTAGTAAGAGTAATTAGTCAATGTAAAGCCAGAATATCATGTTTTTTGGAAAAAATATTCATGGACATCTTGATACTGGACAACGTTTTTTCCACTAAATAAGGGAATTACCGTGCTCCTCAGCCACAAATGGGATTGGGCTAAATGAGATATCATTGCAAAGCTTACAGTCCGGGGAATGTCATAAAGAAATTTAGAAACAAATTGCATGGACATCTTTAGCTTGGACAAACATTTTCACAAAACGGGGAAACCTATGGATTTTGAAAATCGAAAATTTTTTTGTCTTTAGATTGGCTCAAACTTATTGATAAGAGTAATTAGCCAATGTTAAACCAAAATGTCATATTTTTTGGTAAGATTAACATGGACATCTGAATGCTGGACAACGTTTTTCACTAAAAAGGGGAACGAACTTCCTCCTCAACCAGCAAAAAAATTGGCCTAAATGAGATATCGTTGCAAAGCTTACAGACAGGGAAATGTCATAAAGGGGTTGAAATAAAAAAATATCGCATGGACATTTTTTGGTTGGACAAGACATTTTCACAAAAACAGGGCCCTATGGACTTTAAAAGTGAAAGAATTTTTATCTTCCACTTGGTTTAAACTTATTGGTAAGAGTAATTTGCCAATGTAAAGCCAGATTATCATGTTTTTCGAAAAATGAACATGGACATCTTTATGCTGGACAACGTTTTTCACTTCACTAAAAGGGGCAACAAACTTTCTCTTTAACCACGAAAAGGATTGGGCTAAATGAGATATCATTGCAAAGCTTACAGTCTAGAGAATGTCAAAAATGGGTTGAAATTTAAAAAAAAACAAAACACTGACATCTTTATACTGGACAACATATTTTTACCAAAGAGGGAAAGACCTTCCTCCCCAATCACAAAAAAGATTTGGGTAAATCAGATGTTATGGGTAAACCATATAGTTCAGGGAGCATCATAAAGGGATTGAAATTAGTAAAAAAATAACATGGACATCTTTATACTGGACAACATATTTTTACCAAACAGGGAAAGACCCTTCCCCCAAACGACAAAATGGAGTGCGGGTAAACTGAGGTATCATTGTAAAGCTTAAAGTCACGGGATCGGCATAGAAGGGTTGAATTTTGAAAAAAAAAATAGTAAATGAATATAAAAAAGGCGGGAAAATTATTTGTCAGCCGTACGGCTGAAACGGGCTACTTGTTTCTTTAAAAAACCCGTAAAAAGTTTACGCGTATTAGGGGGGAGGAAATATTCCGACGCAAAATCTGAATATTTCCTCCCGGAAGAGATTATACTGGATGCAGCCAGAATTATTTCTTTTCTCCGCAGGGGGTAGGAAATATTCTGAGAGGGGGAGGACATATTCCGACGCAAAATCAGAATATTTCCTCCCCCCGGAGGAAATATTCTGAATGCAGCCAGAATATTTCTTCCCCCCGGAGGAAAATCAGGGGGGAGGAAATATTCTGGTTGGTTTATATTTTTTATGGTTAATATATTGGTTTTTACCCACTTACGTTAAATTTTTACCCACTTACGTTAAAACAAAAAAAATGGCTCATCACACCAGAAAATTTTCGGCTAATGCAGAGAATGACCAACTGTGGACCAGAGTTGCTGAGTTGGAGACTGAACGAGACCAACTGCTACATCGCGTGGAAAAGTTGGAAGCCGCTCAAATAAATGAGGATTCTATTGCCAAGATATGCTCGCGAGTAATTCAGGACCTGATCCCTTGGATGGAGGATAACGAATGAAGAAAGCTGAGCTCCAGCGTGAACATTGAATGATGACAGTGGTTGCTGGTTTGAAAAAGGGGCCACCAAACAAGAAGACCTGGAAATAGCGAAAGCATTGGTGGAGCAAATAATTGGCAACATGAGGAAGAAATAAACCACACTGTTGTCAATTGATTCCATATAGGTAAATCGGACCCAGTAAGACCTCAGCTTCTGAAGATCCGTTTCCCTAGTAAAGCCAGTCGGAACCGTTTTGTCCGCTCCAATGGCAAGCTTTGTAAATCGGAACTGTTCAAAAACGTATACCTCAGAACATCTCTGAGCAGTGAACAGCGAAAAGAACAAGTTCCATTGTTAGCCAGAGCCAAGGAACTAAAAAATGAAAACCATATGATATTTGTTTAATATAGTGTCTCTGGCGATCCATATTTGTTTGACCAAGAGAAAAAATGCATTGTGGAAAACAAGGGCTTAAACAAATTTTCTAAATAGGATAAAACGCAACCCAGTTGCAATTTACTAAGTACGAAATCAAGCAAAAAACAAAAAACAAAAAATTCTATTAAATTAGTATCTTTGAACAAAAGATCCGTTTTAAGTCAGCTCTATGAGTTTGCGCTCTTGATTTCTGGTACTGAAATAAATTACTGTTTTCCAGATATTGTGCTTGTTTAGGAGTTTTGGTTAACCTTAGATATTTCAAATCAGCTCATAATTAAGGATTACTACTATAATATTTTTAGGAAAGAGGGGATGGTGTATTAATTCTAATTAAAAAACAAATGAAATACAACAATTTACTAATTCATCAGAAATATCATAATTTGGAAGTGGTGGCAACAAATCTTATTATTTCAAGTAAAAAAAATCCGTTTAATTAATGTTTACAGACCCCCAAATATTAAAAAGGAAGAAAAATTATTTTTACTAGACTTTATTGGTCAATCCTTATAGGTGATCCGTTGGAATAGTGAAACCATAGTAAGCAATTCGCAAAATGAGACTAAATATTACACAAAATTTTTAGAATTAGGTCTATCACAAATTGTTCTTGAGCCATCTCGAGGTAAAAATATTTTGGACTTGAATTTAACTAATGACCCAAAAATTTTTAATAAAGTCCAACTTGCAGTCAATTTTGATAACTCAGATTATGCTGTAATATGTTGTGAAATTAATTTAAATTTGTTCAATGAAAATATTCTCACTAAAACTGACTTTTTGGTCCCTGATTTTAAAAATGCTGTCTACAAAAGTATTGCTATGTTTCTTGCTGCTCAAGACTAGGATCAAAACTTTAAATATCTTAACACAGTTCAAGAATATTGGGATTGCTTTAAAAAAATACTCACTGATTGTATGCTTTTACATGTACCATTAGTAAAAAATATAAACAACATAATAAAAAAAATGCCGTTATCCAAAACATATTGTTAAACTTCAAAATAAAAAGAAGAGGTTGTGGCTCACAACTGAAAATATGAATTTCAAAAATGACTTCAAAAAAACTCCAAAAGAATATTCTGAAAGTGTTAAAAAGTTTAACACACAATTAGAAGAAGAAGTGCTTAAGTCAAATGACCTTGGGTACTTACTTCTTTAAGTATATAAACAAAAAACTTAAAATAAAAGAAACTATCCATAGGTGAGAACGGTTGGGGAAGCTAGGGGGGGTGATTACCCAGGGTAAATCGAATTTTAAATTCTAGGAGGGGGAGGGGGGTCCCAGGGGGTCCGGACCCTTCTTTTAGCTTTTTAGGTGGGGTCGACCCAGGGTGCGAAAATTTTAAATCTAGAGAGGGGTCAGGTGGGGTCCATTGTCGAAAGCAAAACAGTTTGGAACCATAATAACTTTAATAATTGTTTTTTTATAGGATAATACTACATTTTATTGAATAAAAAACGATATTCTGGTATAAAAAGGGTGTAAAAACATGAATATGTGATGAAAATTCACGTTTTTGGAAGAAAATTTAGTATAAAAAAAGTACCTAAAAATTTCCCGAGGGGGAGGGCGGGAGCGCCAATTCAGTCTGAAGATGGTTCTTTTGTAGATGAAGATACTGAGAAAGCAAAAATTTTTGGAGAATATTTTAGTTCTGTGTTCACTAGAGATAATGGTAATCTTCCTCCATTTGAATCAAAAAATGTTCATATTTTGGAAAACATGAACTTTAGTGTAAAGGATGTTTTAAAATTCTAAAAAGATTACCAAATAAATTATCTTGCTCTCCAGATGGCATACCACCCTTGTTTTTGAAGCGTTTAGCAAAAGTTTTGGCTGAACCTCTTTAAAAAATTTTTCAAAAATCATTTGACACAAGCGAGGTACCACATGATTGGAAAATTGCCCTTACTACTCCCATTCACAAAAAACGTTCAAAATGCCAAAAAGATAATTATTGTCCAATCTCACTTACTTGTTTTTCCTTTAAGATCATGGAGCAAATAGTAAAGTGTGAGCTTTCTATCTTTTTTGTTAATATATTATCTCGCATTCAGCATGGTTTTAAAGATAAAAGCTCAACAGTTACATAACTTCTTGATTCTTACAATGATTGTACCTTAGCTGTTAAAGATAAAAAATCTGTGGACGTAGTATACTTGGACTTTGTAAAAGCTTTTGATACAGTATCGCATCAGAAGCTTTTGTATAAATTAAATAACTATGGAGTTTCTGGTAAAACTTTTAAAATGGTTAGAAGCGTTTTTAACTAATAGAGAAATGAAAGTAGTAGGGTAACTGACTTAATTTTGGCCTAAGTTTTTTCTGGTTTTTCCAATCGACCCAAAAATTGGTCTAATAAAATAACGATAGCTATTTTTGTTATTCCAGTGCAAAATTTTTAAATTTCTCTTACACTTAAAGATCAGTGGTGGTTTAAAGTTTTGTTTTTAGAGTGGCCGAAATTAAGGCGCGAGCCATTAACTTCGGCCACCTAGAAAAAAATTGCTATAACTATTGCCGAACTGAACAATAAAAAATTTTAAAGGTTGCAAATTTATCCTTAGGTATTGTTGTTGGTACATATAACTTAATTTTTTCCCGCTTGCAAACTTTAATAGTTATTAGCAAGGCTTTAAATAATTATGTCAAAACCTTAAAAAACAAGTTTTAATAACTTATATTTTTTGTTGAATTTTTATTTTTGGCTTAAAAAACGTCAAAAAAAGTCAAACGAGCAAAAAACAAAAAAACTTTATAAATACGGTAATATATATATATTTAAAAACAGTAAAAAACGGCAGGTTCTTTCACCTAAATTTTAAGGTGGCCAAAATTAACGGAATTTTAAAATGCGCAGTTAGTTAAACGCGTTGCAAAGTGATTTTGAAGAAAATATCAAAATATGAAAATTAACAACTTTGAGCCTTAAATAGAAGATATTTTAAGGTTATATTGAAATTCGTTCTAAATTTTATGCAGTTTAAACACAAAGCAAAAATTTAGAAAATCACAAACAATTCGCTTTTTGTATGAAAATGTTTATAATGCAGAATAACAAAAATAAAAAACTTTTGCAAAAACACTTTATTCAATATTAATCCAGTTACTTTTGTGCTAGTTTTTTTGTGTTTTAAAATAAACCCATTTTTAACACCTTAAATTGGTGGCCGAAATTAAGGCCTGGCCGAAATTAAGTCAGATACCCTAATAAATGACTCTGTTTCAAATTCATACCCAGTAACAAGCTCGGTACCATAGGATTCAGTTTTAGGACCTTTTCTTTTTTTAGTATACATCAAACATCAATGATATTGTAGAATGTATTCATAACTCTGAAATCAGACTATTTGCTGATGATGCAAAAGTCTACACTAGTTTTGATGAGAGAAGTAACAATACACTTAAGTTACAAGATGATCTGAATAGAATTGCCAAATGGGCTATTGATGCAGCTTGGTCTGTCTGTAAATAAATGTGAAGTATTAAATATAAATAAACAAAAAATATTACTGAAATGAATTATTATAAGAAGTTGCCCAACACAAATGCTTTAAAATAAAAATCTTGAGTATTTTAAAATAAAAATGGGAGTATTTTAAAATAAAAATCTTTATTTTAAAATAAAAATCTTTATTCTTTTAAAGCTTTTTATTATAAAATAAAAAGCTGTAAAAGATCTGGAAGATAATTTAAAATTCTCATTACATTGTCAAAAAATAGCTAGCAAAGCTATGAAAATTGTAAACCTAATTTTTAGATGTTTTAAATCTCATTCCATAAAAAATTATCTTACTACTTACAAAAATTTTGTACGTCCTACAATAGAGTATGCAAGTGCAGTATGGAATCCATACATGAAAAAAAAAAATATATATATTCCAGAAAAACTTCAACGATTTTTTAAAGCGTGTTTTTAAAAAGTGCAATATGAAAGACACAGATTAAAAAAACAGACTAAGTATATTAAATCTTGAAACGTTGGAAAAACGCAGAGAAAAATTTAATATGATGAAAACATAAAATTCTGAGTAACCATGTCAGTTTAAAAGCCAGCAAATATTTTGCGCAACATAAATTGCACCAGAGGACATTAAAAAAAATTAAAATTGAACATTCCAGAGTCAAGTGCAGAAAATATAGCTTCTTTAACACAGTACCAAATAAATGGAATTCCCGAAATCACAGTTAAGTTAGCGCCAAATCTTTACATAGTTTTAAAAAATCTTTACAAAATAAAGATTAATAAACCAATAATGACTAAGCAAGAGCTTTATAATTAAAAGCTTTAGTCATACTTTTCTAGTTAGCTGGGACTTCTGTTTTTGATATTTATTAGGTATTAGTTATTAATACTTGTAATTGCTTTATGTGTGTGTGTTTTTTAAACTTTTTTTTGTTTAGTGTAACCCAACTGGGTCGACATTTGACCTACATTAATTATGCATGTATTTACTTGAAAATAAAAATTTTATCTTATCTTCTATGACACCGGTCATAGTGAATTAAGACAGTTGGGGGTGAAATGTCACAGATGTGCGGGTGAATTGAGGCATAATCTGGAAAAACTTAGGCTGGAATTCACAGCCGGAATTCACAAAGCGGGGTATACACGGTGTATACCCGGTGTATGTGTATCCGGTGTATACTTCCGGATAAACTACAGTACATTTGGGGGCTAGCTTGGTGTTAGTTAATCATGACAAATTACAGTAGTTTTCTGTGTACGTGTACCCCGTGCTAAGTATGTTAAGATTTCATTAAACGATAAAAAGGTATAAAAAACAAAATTTAAAGGAATTTTTTGTATAAAAAAACTGATAAACTTTTAAATCTCTATTAAATAATTGCAAATATGTGTTAAAAGTGGTAGAACAAAATATTTTTAATATATCTTAAAGAAGGAATTTTATAAACAAAAAAATAAAATTTGTATCGCGCCGCGATCAAAGAAATATTTGTTTTTAATTTTTTTTTGTTTAAAAAATTCCATGTTTAAGATACATTTACAATATTAAGTTCTACCACTTTTTACACAAATTTGCAATTATTTAATAGAGATTTAAAAGTTTATCAGTTTTTTATACAAATAATTCCTCTAAATTTTGTTTTTTATATCTTTTTTTATTGTTTAATGAAATTTTAACATACTTAGCACGGGGTACACAGAAAACTACTGTAATTTATCCGGATTAACTAACACCGAGCTAGCCCCCAAATATACCGATGTTTATCCAGGAATATACACCGGATACACATACACGGGGTATACACCGTGTATACCAGGCTTTGTGAATTCTGGCCCATGAAGCGGGATGATCAATTGGTACAATTTTTTATATTCTTTTATTAATAAATCCCGGCTTAACCCCCAGATTAACTATGGTATATTCCGGGGTTAACTTAGTGTCAGTTAATCCCGGAATATACTGTAGTTATTCAGGGGGTTAAGCCGGGGTTTACTAACACTGAGTTAATCCATGGGTCATCCCGCTTTGTGAATTCCGGCCCTAGTAAATTTGGACTATTTTTCTGGGAGGTTCGTACCTAACCAATAAAAAGATTATAGCTCACTCGACTCGCAACCACACCGACAGACACCGCTCGCAACTACACAGGCAGAAATTAAGAAAAACTATATAACAACTTATGTTTACAATGAAGCCGCACACAATCACCAAGCATATTCATCTTTTGTATTTCAATGCAGACAATCCGGACTTTATAAAATATAAGTACGTTTCGTTATATTTTTGTATACAATAATATGGCACGATTCCCATACGCGTCGCAAAATTCGATTTGACCGATACCATAGGTGGGCAGGGGGGGGGGTTTGGGGGGGAGGTTATACCCCCCCCCCCCGAAAATTTCGGATTTTGCTGACACCCCCCTTAAATTTGGGGTAGTCGGGGACACCCCCCCCCAAATTCGCCTCCCAAAGAAAAATTTTTAAGTGTTATAAAAGGACTAAAAAATTTTTCCGCGCTTCGCGCAGAGTGTTTATTACCTTATTTCCCCGTTCATTACCTTTTAGTACCTTTAAATTCCCCCGCTACGCGGGCAGTTTAAATTTCCCCGCTACGCGGGCAGTTTAAATTGGCAATTTATCTTAGTTTTTCAATTGAAATTCGATTATCCCATTCAGTAGTTAGGCATACATGTTTAATAAAACTACTGTAAACACTATTATCCTTTTTTTAACGTTTTAAACACATGTTATAAATGTATAGTATAGCTATAAAAAACCTTAAATTTTGTAATTAGTATCATTTGGAATTAAAATTTCTAGTGTATTTTAGCGCCTCAAATTATAAATTTTCTCCTCCAGGGGGCATTGTTCCCCCCGAACCCCCCTGACTGAATTTTTAAGATCACAGAAAATTATGTAGAAATTAGGTAAAAAAACAAAAGTAAAATGTATGTTCACGCGATCACCAGGAGACGATTTTTAAGCCGTTTTTAGTATATATTTTAAAAAATTTTCGCCTCCGGCGGCTGGGGGGACACCCCCCAGACCCCCCGGCCGACGCTTCGCGTCGGCTGGCGCCGCTATGCGGCGCCGCTATGCGGCGCAGGCGGCGGCGCTTCGCGCCGCTTTGACACTTTTTTTTCCATCCCCCCAGACCGACGCCCCTGTAATGAAAACCTGACTGCGCCCTTGCACATTATTATTAAAAGAATTAAAAAAATAAAATTTATAAGTTGCAATAAGGTCTTATTTTAATCTTACACAGTTTTAAAGCATTTATAAGCTTGTTTTACGTTTTTTTACGCGTTTTAAGCTCATTTTAAGGCAGCGCCCCCCCCCTCAAAATTTGGGTCTTGCTGGACACCCCCCCTAAAATTCGACCCCCCCCCTATACCCCCCCCCCCCAAAATCCGAGAGGCTGCCCACCTATGACCGATACTAAACTCAAATACACATATTAAACATTTACTTTAATAAACATGTACATTTAATCGGACACGCAGGCTTCGTTTTGATGGTTATTTTTAACAAAATTTGTTTAAACGCTAATTAAAACTTAGTTTTTCACTGATTATTGTTCCTAAGCCTAAGCAAAACCCAAAAATCAAATAAAATTGTAATAAAATTGATTTTATTAAAATAAATTGTTTTTCAAAAATGCGGATTTTTTCACAACTAAAATTTGATAGCTATTTGAACGGATATTAAAAAAAATTGGTTGTTACCACAGACGTGCGCACGGTTTGAAAATCCTCCCGCTTTATTGGAGGATTTGCCCCCACCCGTTTTATTGCCCCCACCCGCGGAAAAATAAAAAAAAATATGACGCCATTTTTTTACGTATTATGACGCTATCATTGCAAAATTTTTGCAGTTTTTCAGTCTATTTCAATGCATTTTAAGCTATTTTAGACCTATTTTTACCTTTTTTTCGCTTTTTTTTGTCCTTTTTTTTCCCATTTCCCTTCTTTTTTCTTTTTTTTCTCTTATTTTTCTTTCCCCCCAGCTTTCCCCCCGTTTTATTGCCCGCCCCCGTTTTTAAAAAAGTTGCCCCTCCCCGTGCCCCCGTTTTGGAATTGCCCTAATGAAAAGCTCAAATTTAAAAAAAAATAACCACAAAAATCAAGTCTACGGGTCCGGGAGAGAATAAAACCAGCCGGGCGGCCGGGCAATAGCAGGGGATAAAACCCGGGTGGGGTGGTTTAAAAAAATCGTATTTAAATGTACACTTGATCAGAAATTAAGTTATAAAACTGAAGTTTAGTTGTTTTACTACATTTGGGCCAAATTTTATGGATAAAACTTTTTATTTCAGCGAAAATTAAATAAAACTATTTTTATGGCATTGTGCCAATGGCATCTGAAAGTATAAAACCCGGGCGAAGGTGATCTTTAAAAACGGTGGGACATCGCGAGGATAAAAACCGGGCGGTCAATTTTTTTTTATTCTAAAAAATTTATTGAACAATAAACACAGCTGAATTAATCGTTTGCCAATTCGTTGAGGCTCTAAGTTGCTTTCACACAAAGATTTTTTTTCAAACAATTTAAAAAAGTAGCTTTAAATTGGTTTTAAACTTTGCCCGGTTTTTCTTTTAGGATCGCCCGGCTTTTATCTTTTTCAACTTGTTTTGGCACATAGCCATAAAAATAACTATCTAATATTTTTTTGCTAAAAAAATTATTTTTAGAATACAAAAAGCAAGTTAGAGCCTTCAAAAAAGAGATTCGCAAACAATTAATTTAGCAGTGTTATATTGTTCAATAAATGTTTTAAAATAAAAAAATTGACCGCCCGGCTTTGTATTCCTCGCGATGTCTCACCCCTTCTAAAGATCACCTTCGCCCGGGTTTTATACTCTGGGACGCCATTGGCACAATGTCCATAAAAATATTTTTATTTAAATTTCGCTTAAAATAAAAAGTTTTATCCATAAAATTTGGCCCAAATGTAGTAAAACAACTAAACTTAAGTTTTATAATTTAATTTCTTGGTTAAATGTACATTTAAATACGATTTTTTTCCAAACCACCCGGATTTTTCCCCTGCTATTGCCCGGCCGCCCGGCTGCCCCGGGACTTTTGCTCCGGTTATCACTCTTCCTACGGTTCCAATTTAATTTACGGTATGAAAATGTTTTTATAAGGGTATATTGCTTTAGGGTCGGTCAAATCGAATTGTAGGACGCGTGTGGGATTGTGTGGAATAATTGTGGGAATCCTACCTAATAATATTTCTGAAGGCACGATTCCCTCCATAATAAGCGTCCCAAAAGTTGAAACAGTCGTTTAAATAAAAAATACAGATTATAAAACATTTTTATAGCCTAAATCCAGACCTGTGCACGGTCTGAAAATGCCCCCCCGTTTTATTGGAGGATTTGCCCCCCCGTTTTATTGCCCCCCCCCGCCAAATAATGAAAAAGTAGCCTAAACATATGACGCCATTTTTTTCCTCTAATGACTCCATCATCGCAAATTTTTTGCAGTTTTTAGCCTATTTCAATGTATTTTAAGCGAGGTTAGACCTAGTTTTACCTTTTTTTAGATTTTTTTGTCCTTTTTTCCCATTTCCCTTCTTTTTTTCTCTTTTTTTTCTCTTATTTTTCTTTCCGCCCAGCTTTCCCCCCGTTTTATTGCCCCGCCCCCGTTTTTAAAAAAGTTGCCCCTCCCGTGCCCCCCGTTTTGGAATTGCCCTAATGAAAAGCTCAAATTTAAAAAAAAAATAACCACAAAAATCAAGTCTACGGGTCCGGGAGAGAATAAAACCAGCCGGGCGGCGGGGCAATAGCAGGGATAAAACCGGGTGGTTTAAAAAAATCGTATTTAAATGTACACTTGATCAGAAATTAAGTTATAAAACTGAAGTTTAGTTGTTTTACTACATTTTGGACAAATTTTATGGATAAAAGTTTTTATTTCAGCGAAAATTAAATAAAAATATTTTTATGTCATTGTGCCAATGGCATCTGAAAGTATAAAACCCGGCCGAAGGTGATCTTTAAAAGGGTGGGACATCGCGAGGATAAAAGCCGGGCGGTCATTTTTTTATTCTAAAAAATTTATTGAACAATAAACACAGCTGAATTAATCGTTTGCCAATTCGTTGAGGCTCTAAGTTGCTTTCACACAAAGATTTTTTTTCAAACAATTTAAAAAAGTAGCTTTAAATTGGTTTTAAACTTTGCCCGGTTTTTCTTTTAGGATCGCCCGGCTTTTATCTTTTTCAACTTGTTTTGGCACATAGCCATAAAAATAACTATCTAATATTTTTTGCTAAAAAAATTATTTTTAAATACAAAAAGCAAGTTAGAGCCTCAAAGAATTCGCAAACAATTAATTTAGCAGTGTTATATTGTTCAATAAATGTTTTAAAATAAAAAAATTGACCGCCCGGCTTTTATCCTCGCGATGTCTCACCCTTTCTAAAGATCACCTTCGCCCGGGTTTTATACTCTGGAATGCCATTGGCACAATGCCATAAAAATATTTTTATTTAAATTTCGCTAAAATAAAAAGTTTTATCCATAAAATTTGGCCCAAATGTAGTAAAACAACTAAACTTAAGTTTTATAATTTAATTTCTGGTCAAATGTACATTTAAATACGATTTTTTTAAACCACCCGGGTTTTATCCCCTGCTATTGCCCGGCCGCCCGGCTGCCCGGGACTTTTCGCCCGGGTTTTATTCTCTCCCCTACGGGTCCAATTTAATTTAGGGTATGAAAATGTTTTTATAAGGGTATATTACTTTAGGGTCGGTCAAATCGAATTGTAGGACGCGTGTGGGATTGTGTGGAATAATTGTGGGAATCCTACCTAATAATATTTCTGAAGGCACGATTCCCTCCATAATAAGCGTCCCAAAAGTTGAAACAGTCGTTTAAATAAAAAATACAGATTATAAAACATTTTTATAGCCTAAATCCAGACCTGTGCACGGTCTGAAAATGCCTCCCCCTTTTAATTGGAGGATTTGATCCCCCGTTTTACTGCCCCCCCCAAATAATGAAAAAGTACCCTAAACATATGACGCCATTTTTGACCTATGATGACGCCATCATCGCGAATTTTTTGCAGTTTTTAGCCTATTTCAATGTATTTTAAGCCATTTTAGACCTTTTTTACCTTATTTCCGCTTTTTTTGTCCCTTTTTTCCCTTTTCCCTTCTTTTTTTCTCTTTTTCTCCTTTTTTTTCTCCTTTTTTTCTTCTTTCCGCCCTGCTTGCCCCCCCCGTTTTATTGCCCCCCCCCCCCGTTTCAAAAAAGTTGCCCCCCCCCGCGCCCCGTGCCCCCTCCGTTTTGGAATTGCCCCCCCGTTTTAACCCCGGGGGGGGCAGTGCACATGTCTGCTAAATCGGATAGGTAGAGCGTATTTTTTACGTTATGTTTAAGATTTAAATGTTCGTAAGGAACCTTTTTTTGAAGGTACATTTTATACTGTTAAGAAAATTTTTTCAATAGTTGTTTAACGAACATAAATAAATATAGGTTGGATTGCTGAGAGTCTGGTGGTTTTAAAAATTTTTTTTCCTGGTTCTCACCAATTTGGTATACAACCTATTAGAAGGTCTTAAAAAAATTTTAAAAAAATTTAAAATTAAATTTAAAAAAGGAAATTTAATAAAAATGCTTCAAAATACAAATTAGTTTAGATTTCTAGGCTTGGCTTAGGCTTAGAAAAAATAAATCTAATTAAAAATAAGTTTTAATTAGCTTTGTAAGCAAAAACAAAACCCTATTTGTCGTGGTCCTTGTGACAATCAAATTTTTTATTTTTTTGTAAATTTTTAGATTTCCCGGACTTCTAAAAATGTTAAAACAATGTTTTTAGTTTATTGTGGCTGTTTATTAGAATTTTTTCTCAACAGTGAAAATTGGTTACCGAAAATTTCGTCTTTTACAATATGTTTTCAACATCTCATTTTCTGCAATTCTTCTTCGGAAAACTCATCTTTTAAACATCTCATCTTCGGAAAACTCGTCTTTTGGATGCGATTTTGTAAACGCACTTTTCAAAAGACAAGTTTCTCTCATTTTTTTATTAAAACAATGTATTAAAAACCTTTTTTTACCTAAGCAAAAGCCAAAAATCAAGTAAAATATATTATCACAATAAATTTTTATTAAATGATTTATTCAAAAACTGAAAACCTAAGCCTAAGCAAAACCTAAAAATCAAGCAAAACTTTATCATGGTAAATTTGTATTGTATTTAATGATGCTTTTTGAACTGAAGAGTAAAAACCTTATTTTTTCCTAAGCCTAAGCAAAACCCTAAAACCAAAGAAAATTTTATCATTGGGGGGGAAACTCGCATTTTTGAAAATACGTTTACAAAATCGCATCCAAAAGACTAGTTTTCCGAAGACAAGATGTTTAAAAGACGACTTTTCTGAAGACCAAATCTAGAAGACGAGATGTTGAAAGTTGTTGAAAGACGAGATGTAAAAGACAAACTTTCCGGACATCATAAAAATTGTGTTACCTAAAATATTGTCATTTTTGCCTATATTTTACCCCATATTATAAAAAAAAATCATGTTTTAATAACTTTTTAAAGTTTAAAATCGAGATCTTTAGGTCAGAATTAACGAAGAAACATGTTTTTATTCATTATTTGATTTTTGGTACACGTTTAGTACCTGTACCGTCTGGCAGTTACAAATATACAAATTATGTTATTAAAGAAATTTTTATTAAGCTTTTAATCAAATTATTATTACTAAGTGTCTGGCAGTTAAAAATTACATAGCTCTTTTGGAAAAGATCAATACCTAAAAATAACCTCAAAAATCAGATTTACTTGTCCTATTTAGGATATAAAGATGTTTTATAAATGTATTTTACGTAAAGGATCGGCCAAACCAAATTTTGTATTAATTAATTGTACCATTTTTAACACCATATTATTGATTCTGTTGTGACGGTACCTGTGCAGTGGCTGGAGATAGAATCAAGTCCGTAGCTAGGGGGGATTGGGGGATTAATCCCCCCTCAAATTCTGGGAAGGCAAAAAATTTTGTAAGGGTCCCTCCTTTGGTTTTTTAAATTAGAAAAAAAAATTTCTTAATCACTCTGCAATGAATTAAAGCTATCTAAAATACGTAAATAAGAGTGATTTACATTTAGGATCATGAAACCTCTTATTCACAAAAATGAAATTATATATTCATAATTCAAAACATTAGTGCAGTGCAGTGCATAATAACTGCAGCATTTACTATAAAACCTAACCAAAATTGAATAAAGATTTTTAATTTAAAAAAAGCTTTTGTTTTTTTTTAATTAAAAGGGCATATAATAATACTTTAAAACTATTTAATTATAACTTTTATCGTTGTATTTATAAAAAAAAAGAAAATAAATCAAAATTCTGTACTTAAATTAAGGTTTCCTAGTGCCTTTTAAGAGCTTAAAATTAAAAAAATTTTCGACCAAGAGGGCATTCTGCCCCCTGGACTGGACCCCCTGACAAGGGGCTCTGCCTTTTGACCTGCTGGGGGACTCCCGCCCTCAGACCTCGGACCCTTAGACCTCGCCCCCAGACTTCCCTTGTTAGTGGCGTACCCAGGGGGGTGGAGAGGGCGCCCGCCCGCCTGTAATGGGGGAAGATCTATTTAACGACAACGGCTCTTGCGCCGGTCTTTCAACCCCATTTAATTTGCTCGTTTTTCCTATAACCCCAAATACGACGTTTTTAAAGCGTTCTCTTTAACAAATAAGGCGGCTAAAACAGGAAAGCCAGCAATTCGGAACGGGGAGCCAGCTAAGAGCCAGCAGGCGTTGGCGCCGGCTCTCGCGCCAGTCGTCCGACCCCATTTTTTAGATGTACCCTGCTTGACAGACTTAGATCACTTTTTGGATGTGCGCTGCTTAAAAATTTTTTATTCATGTCAATTTTAACAAAATAGTCGTGAGATTTTTTGATTTTATTTGATGATACTCACTTTACTGTCACTTTGTTTAATATCCTATTTAAAGGAGCACTGTCACAAATAAAATTCCTATAACGCCCAAACCGGACTGCTCCTTTAATACCAAACCTACCTAACTCAACTTTGGTATTTAGGGTGCTCCACTACAAGGCTACAGCATTTTTAAATTTTAGTTGAATCGGTTTAGTATTAAAGGAGCAGTCCGGTTCGGGCGTTATAGGAATTTGATTTGTGACAGTGCTCCTTTAATAATTGAATTAAATAAAATAAAATTAAATATCCTATTTAATAATCTGATGTAATATTATTCTCATATGTTCAAAATCTTATGTACTATACAGCTTTATTTACGTTTATCCCTGCTTTTTTTAACCTTTTCAAAAATTGCCCTCGCCCCAAAATATTGTTTTTCTACTAAAATCCGCCCCTCCCAAAAATGAAACCCTGGGTTAACCCCCCCTCCCCCCAAATACTGAAAAGGGGGGTTTAACTCCTCCCCCCACTCAGAAGGGGGGGGTTGGAATCAGTGGCGTGCCCGGGGGGGGGGGGCGGCCGCCCCCCCCTCGAAATCCGGGGAAGCCGGATTTTTTCGTGAGGGGGGACCCTTACGTTTTTTGAATCTTGGGAGAGAAAATTTTTTTTCTTAAATATTAATACAGAAACTTTCCTGATGCCTTCCAAAAGCATATTAATAGTCAAAAAACCAAATTTTCCCCGCTTCGCGGGTAGTTTAAATTGACAATTTATCTCAGTTTTTCAATTTCAAATCGATTTTGCCGCTCAATAGTTAATGCATACATGTTAAATAAAACTACTATAAACACTATTAACCTTTTATTAACGTTTTAATCACATGTTTTAAATGGATAGGAATAAAAAAACCTTAAATTTTGTTTTAATTATCTGGAATTAAAATTTCTAGTGTATTTTAGCGCCTTAAATTAAAAATTTTTTCCCCCGGGGGGCATTCTGCCCCCTGGACCCCCCTGACAAGGGGCTCTGCCCCTTGACCCCGCTGGGGGGCTCTCGTCCCCCAGACCCCCCCTTTCTGGGGGGCTGCCGCCCCCCAGACCCCCCATAAGGGGTAGTATGTGCCCCACCCAGACCGCCCCACCCCCCCCGAAATTAAATCCTAGGCACGCCACTGGATGGAATAAAAGGTTAACCACCCAATTTTGGAAAAATCAAGAAAAAAAGTCTTTAAAATGACTTCTAACTGCCTCCAAACTTAAGTTTTTGGGTCAAAAAGCATTAACTCAGCCTCAGCGCTCCATTAATTCTATAGTCTCCACTTGCAAATTTGTATTACTTTGTTTTGAAATCTTGGTATGACCACGCTAGACCCACCTTATTCTTAATGTTTTAATTTGACCCCACTTCCAAATTTGTGTTATTTTGTTTTTTAATCTTGATACAACCATGCTGGACCCCCGCCCCTTTTAGATTGTTTATTATATAGTGGTATTAAAAATTACAAGTAATTTAAAAAACATTTTCTGGCATTTTGCATTGCTCAGCTGTAATTCAATGTACTCATTTTTTAGTTGTAATGTTTTGGAAATCGAAAATTTTAAGGTATCAAATTGTTTGTAAAAAAATTTTTCTTTGTTTTATAGGCTTATTTTTATTGAATAATAGGAAAATAATAAAGTATACGACATAAACAAGGTAATAAACACTCCGCGCGAAGCGTAGAAAATTTTTTTTTAGCCGTTTTATAACGCT
>JASAMX010034407.1:0-55800 GCA_030248175.1 Microlaimidae sp. YZB2_3
TTGCTATGAGAAAAGTAGCCCAAGTCAAAAAAAAAATTTTTGAGTTACGGCCATTTTTAACTTTTGAACTGTTTCCATAAAATCAGGTTTTAATGCCAGTATTCTGAATTTAATATATTATATGCATTAATGAATGGTCTGTTTACTGCATAATGCCCATGAAGTTTAGAGCCTGCTTTTAGGAGTTATAATGTCATTTAGGGTGTGGGCTACTTTTGTCACATCAGGTTCTCTCCTTATCTAACCAACAGCTTGGATCACTTTTGTTAAAGTACTAAAACTGTTTGGGCTACTTCTAAATGGCAGATTTTTTTTATTTTATAGACATGATCAGCTGATAAATAATAAATTTAGGCTAACCTTCACAGAATTAGACCACTACAAGGTTATTCCATTATATTTTAGCATTTTCAGCAAGATTTCAGGGTTTAAACCACAACAATGATGTTTTACAAATTTTAACCAGAATTTTAACTAAAAATCTTTTATTTCTTCAAATTAACTGTCAAAAATAACAAAATTCATCTTTATCTTTATCATTACTAGTGTCCACTTTTAATATTACTTACCGTTTAAACAAGATAAAACTTAATAATGAAGTTTCAGCAGTAACAATATCCAACAGTTTCTAATTGATAGAGCTGAGATAAACAAGATGAAAGGCAACAGTTCAGTCCTTTTTCTTACCCAAGTCAGCCAGTGGGTATGCATCTTCCAAAGGATGAGTCCAAGTCCTCTCCATCCTCATCTTCACTGCTGCTGTCGTCAGAAGTAGAAGACTTTTCACTGTAATACTCATCTTCACCTTCGCTTAGCTCTCCTTCACTCAGGTCTATCTCATCATCTATGACCCTTGCTCCTGAATTCACTGATCTGTAGAAGCTGTGGTAGACATCCGGGATCAACTTGGAGTTGCACATTTTCTCCAGATCTTCTTTCTTTGCTTTTCCAATTGGCTGTGTTGACAGATGCAACTTTGGAAGCTCTTCTCCGATTGACGGTCATCCTCTGCTCTGGCTGTAGATCTGGAAACACCAGTGACTACTCCTCTTCAGCGGGGCTATATTTGTATCCAATGACCCCTGGCTTACTTTTCTTGAACTGCAGTGATTTGATGTTCAACCAGCTAACTGTCTTTCCATACACATCCTTGTTCCGGTTCTTCACTAGCTTCTCAGATATCACTTTTGAATCAAGCAAGCTTCTCCAAACTTCATGTTCACTTATTTCAAACGGCTGGTCCAGCCTGGCTCTTTCGATGACATTATTCCATTCTGTCATGTGGAAGATTTCTGATACCCGTGCTGATTTCTCAATCAGAGAATGCATTACATGTCACACTCCATTTGGCTGTGTCCTGACTCCAAGTAGTTAAGTGTAATTTCTTTAACTGGAAGTTGCTGTACAGCTGTGTGCATCAGTGCTGCCAAATGTTGGTTTCTATTTTGACCGCGCATGTGTCAGACCACAGTGACACTAGATTCTTTTTACCAAGTGATTCTATGTACTTGTAGATGCAAGTGCCAATTTCAGAACAACCTCGACCAGCATTTGTTTCATTCCAGAGGTAGCAAACTCCCTTTTTAGTTGGACCATCAAATACTGTAAAGTTGTAGTAACACAGAGCTTGCGAAGGTAATAGAATGAATACTGACGTTTGAGTGAGGCAGCTGCAGTACAGATTGCAAATCCATTGTTGCAGTTGCAATTGAACCATCATCGGATGCAAGAGATTTTATTCTGGCTTTCTCCACTCTGCACTCTTCTTTTTGTTTCAAATGACCCTGCAACTGAGTTGAATCACCACCATCCCTTCTCAGGATTGCACATTTGGCGCACTGATCTTTTTTTGGCTTCCAGAATCCAAGATTGAACTCTAAGCAGAAGATATAAATGAACCTCTACTCCTTCACACATCTCATGGGCGGGTCTTGGATTTTGCAGATTTCTTCATAGGTTCGGTACACATCACGGATGCTGTTGTAGCCCAGAAGATAGTGCCTTTTCGTTTGGCTTCGGCAATAGTGTGATTCTTGCTTTGGCAGTTTTCTGATGTGGTCCCGAATGAATTCTCTCTGTTCTTCTGTTAGAGCATGAGATGGTCTGTGTTTGCCCCATCTGTCTTTTGTCACATCAAACACCCCAGCCTCTGTTACATTCTTGAAACAGTAGTTCACTACACCAAATGCAATGTTCAACACTAGCTGTGTAGAAATCTCTGGAAACTCTCCGTTTTTCACCATTGATAACCAAGGAGTAATATTTTCTGCAACTCGGCGGCTTTCTTTTTTCATTTCTGGGGTTTAAAGTGCGGGCCTTAACTGGTTTGCTGCTGACTAGTTTAAGAATCATATCTCTCTGCCTAATTCTGTCACCAAGGTCCCAGTATGCACAGAAAACCTTCAATCTCTCATCTTCGGTAATTTGGCCACATTCCATCACCCACGAACCTTTGTGGGGGTAGTGGTCTTTTGGCTTCTTTTCTGCAACTTCCTCCCCTATATACAAATGCCATTGGTGTTTCTTGATATCCCTTTTATTGTATGTGGTCTGCTTTTTTCTTTGATCTTGTCCCCTCTGGAACATGCTCCTCAGCTACATGCTCAACTTCAGGTGGAGGTGGCTGCTGCTCAGGTGGCTGCTGCTCAGGTGGCTGCTGCTCAGGTGGCTGCTGCTCAGGGTCTGGCTGCTGAGGAGCAGGCTGCTTAGGAGGAGTCTGCTGTTGTGGCTGCGCAGGTTCTGGCTGCTCAGGAGGCTGCTTAGGCTGTGGTAGCTTATGGTTTAAACTGATCAATGGACTCTCATCGTCTGATGATGGAATGTAGCTCTGATCAGAATCAGATTGGCGCTTTCTCCTTTTGGAACCTATATTAGGACAAAAATAGCCCCTTTGTATTGGGCTATTTTTGTCAAATACTGAAATAATAGCCCTAAGGATTGGGCTATTTTTGTAAATATGCGGGGTGGCCGGGCTAGAAATGACAATGTTCTGTAACTCCATAATTAAGGCCGTTCTGTTCGGGCTACCTTTGCCAGATTGTTGCTTGGACCAAAAGGCATCCATTTCTGCAAAAAAACGCATTTTGAAAAAATGGCACTTGGGCTACTTTTGTCATAGCAACGACGATATGTGTACACTCTTTTTGTAGTTATATAGGACATTTTATTGAATCATCTATAGTTATCCTATAAAAATAACAGTTTAACCCGGTCCCGCCATTGCCTTTTTACCGGTTACAACCGTGAAACGGGAAATAACCGCGGTGCAACCTTCGTTTCAGGGTGGTGTTATTTTCGTCTAACCATTGTGGTACACAGACTTCATCTAAGTAAACTTTACGCATCAGTACCTAGATCGTACTTAATACGTTGTGCGTGATTAGTACAGAGTAAGCAAGCAAATTTAAATGGTTAAAAATCGAATTGGGGACACTCGCTCCGCCACTTCGCTCCCGGCCCACTTCTCTCCTGGGAAATTTTGCGAACGCATTTTTTGCGCGCTCTTAACGATGGAAACCCCACATTTTCCTAAGCCTAAGCGAAACCTAAAAATCAAAAAAATCTTATTTGTGATAAATTTATAAAATTGGCCGAAATAAGCCAAGAGCGATGGTGGTCTCAGCAAAAAATAATAAATTTGCAAAAATTTTCTGGGAGCGAAATGGGCCGTTCCCTTAAAAATCTGTACGGTAGCAATGTGCAAAATTAATTCGCGGATACAGTACATACTCTATAGGTCTGAACTAGGTAACTTAGAGTTAACCGTGGTAAAGTTTACGTACTAAAATGGTTATACGATGGTTTTATTACCGCGGTAATACGAAGTTTTCACGGCTGTAACCCGAGGAAAAGGTAATCACAATTAATGGTTTAAAACTTTTTTTCATTTTACACCGGACCCCCTTCCTGACTCTCCACCCTCTGGATTTTAAATTTGTCCACTCCGGGTCGATCGACTCCTTTTAAAAGCCAGAGGACTTTGACCCTCTTTTTAGAAGTTAAGGCACAAGGAAGTGAAGAATTATAAGAAATGAAATGAAAAACACTGTTCAAATAAAAAACACCTGGGGAATCGCAAACTTTGTTTGAAAGTTCAATCCTACAAGTGCGAGTTTCCAAAGTTAAGTTCTTTTTGTAAGCACAAAATCCCGCTGTTTTTGTCAAACGCACATTCCACTCTATTGGCATATCAGATGGTAGCTGAAATTAGTTCCATAATCTAATGTTTCACAAAAATATAACTTTAAAAGTGCTCATTAATAAAGTACAGTTTGCACATTAAGTATTAAAATTTATTCATAAAATTTTTATATTCACAGTAAGTCAATTTTTGGACTAATAATTATTTGTAATAAAACCTAATAAACATAAACCTACCTTATTTTCAAAAATTTTTTCGTTGAAAATACTAAAAAGCTTTTTCACTAGCTCATTTTTTGTCTTCTTGAAAGATTTAAAAAACTGGTGTGCATCTCTATGTCTTCTGTAAGTGGGAACCTAAACAAACTTTTAAACTGAAACAAAATGAATATTATTATTAAATAAAAAAACTTATCTTAGAGATTTTAAAATAAATAGAAATAATAGAATTTTTTATTGAAGCATACTGAAAGTAAAGAAATAGTATAAATAGAAACTTAATAATAAAATTAACAGCACTACATAAATTAAAGTTTGTGATAGATATTTTGGTATTGTTTTGCTACTTTTTAATTTTACCACAGTAAAACATACTGAAGGGGACAGAGATTTTAGGAATGTTTCTTCCGAGGACAAGAGGGAATCTGTAGCAGCGTGTTTCATGGAACCACCGGTCTTTTTTGGAGTAGGTATACAGAGATCAATAACATTGTCGCTTTCAGACGACGAACTTGGAATGGTCCGAATTCTCCCTTTCTTCTTTTTTGTTGATGTGACAGTTTCTAAAACAATATTGATTTATCTACACCATTATATTAAGACATTAAGCCCGGAATTCACAAAAAAGGATAATACTCGGTCTAGCTCGGTGTTAGTTAATCCGGTGCTGGCCCCCTGATTAACTACGGTCGATTAAAGGGCTTACTTGGTGTTAGTTTCTCCGGAAAAATTACAGTAGGTTTTCCAGCTAATTTTATTTTTTTTGTTTGAAAAATTCACTGTTTAACATATATTTACAATATTTTGTTCTGCCACTTTTTACACAAATTTGCAATTATTTAATAGAGATTTAAAAGTTTATCGTTTTTTTATACAAATAATTCCTCTAAATTTTGCTTTTTATATCTTTTTTTATCGTTTAATGAAATTTTAACACACTTAAGAGACCCAGGTATACGGAAACCTACTGTAATTTGTCCGGACTAAATAACACCGAGCTAGCCCGAGGATTATCCCTCTTTGTGAATTCCGGCCTAAGAAATTAGACAGAAATAGAGAAGGTTAACATAACAAAATATAACTTATATTAGGAAACGCAGTATTTTTGATTTTTTTTTCATTCAAGACGTAGATTGTAAAATTTATTAATTTTTTACCGTATAAATTAATTAATTAAAGATGAATTTCTACGGGTGAAATTAGCGGTATTGTACAAGTAATCAACCACTTGTTCTTCGGGAAAATATCACGTGCACAGAAACATGTGACGCAACTAACTAATAATCGGTTACATAAACACTTGACAACTTTTTTTTATTTTTCATGGCTTGGACGTTTATTGTTCATTTTCTTCCTGATGAAGAGTGGTAACATCATAGCTGTACACACCGCAGAAAATGGTCCTTTCACACCCCACGATCTATTAATATCCAGCTTATTTTCTCCAAAGATTTTCATATTATCACAATATATAAAATAACGATTTATGGGTTAAATTAGTAAAAAGAAAAGCCAAATATTCTGTGCTAATTGTACAGTCAACCCAAAAAATAAATACGATAACAAACAAAAATAAAGCCAAAATCCAGCATAATTATAGCATACTTTTCGGTTCGTAAACCAATACTCGGGGATTGTCGTCATCGCTGTCGGAGAGATCGAATACCGGCGGGGATCGTGGTTGGTTCCATTTTGCCACCGGATCCGTGCTGAATTGCCGCCCTGTTTTCTGTTTGATTCTGTCCAACAGAGAGCGCTGATAAAATCCGGGGGAGTTTTCCGCTTCCGAATAGTCCGAATCGCTACTTACAATAAAACTTGATCTAAAAAAATTTATAAGTATTGAAAAATATAAATTCATGATTAGAAGCACAGGTAGGTGGGCAGGAGAATTTGGAAAATACTAATACTCCTTCAAAAAATTTTGTGTACACCCCCATAGATGTTTCTGGTCAGGTCCGCTAGGGGTGGGATCCACCCCTGGGTGGAAGGCCAAAATTTTTTAAGGAGGTGGGTCCAGGAGGGTCCGGACCCCCCTGGCTTTTTAGGGGGGTCGACCCCAGGTGCGAGATTTCAAATTTAGGGGGGGGGGGGTCCGGGGCATACATGGGCACGGGGGGGGTTAACCCCCCCCCCCCCCCAAATTCTGAGAAGGGGGGTTTAACCCCCCCCACCAGATATTGGGGGGGGGGGAGAAAAGGTTAACTACACCCTTCCCCCCAATTTTAGAAAAATGAAGAAAAAAGTCTTTAAAATGACTTTTAACTGCATCCGAACTTTAGTTGTGAGGTTAAAATGTATATTTTAAGCAATAAAAAGCTCACAAATTTAATAGGAAAAGGGTTTTTTGACTTAAAATCAGCGTTTTTTTACCTATTTTTCCTTCAAAATCGAAAAACGATATGGGTAAAATGCACTCCAGAAAAAAAACGATATGGGTATTTTGCGTTTCTCGGATTTTAACCCCCCCCCCCTAATTTGGGGTTTAACTCCCTCCACTCCGGACCAACTTGCCCATGTATGGTCAGGGGGGTCCAATTTTTTAACAAAATTTTTTTAACTCAATAATTTAAGTGTTTTTAGGTCTAATATTGAATTTTATGTACTAAAATCGCCTATTTAGGCCTAAAAAGTGTATTTAAACACTGTTTTTAACTAAAAAACCGTGTTTTTGACAGTAAATAAAAAATATACTTCCAAATTGGTCGGAAGGGGGGGGAGGAGGGGGTCGGCCTCGCTGTGGGGGGGGGAGTCAGGCCGGACCGCTCTCTAGTTTTGGGGAAGGAGGGGGCCTGGATTTTTTCTAGGGGGGTCCAAAATTTTGGCTCTAGGGGGGGGGGTGGACACCTCTGTCCCCCCACCCCAAAAAACATCTATGTACACTATACATGGGCAAGTTGGTCCGGAGTGGGGGGATTAAACCCCAAATAAGGGGGGGGGAGGTTAAAATCCGAGAAACGCAAAATACCCATATCGTTTTTTTCTGGAGTGCATTTTACCCATATCGTTTTTCGATTTTGAAGGAAAAATAGGTAAAAAACGCTAATTTTAGGTCAAAAATCCCTTTTTATTGCATTTTTGAACTTTTTATTGCTTAAAACATTCATTTTGACCTCAAAACTTAAGTTTGGAGGCAGTTAGAAGTCATTTTAAAGACATTTTTTTTCTTCATATTTTTCCAAAATTGGGGGGGAGGGGGTTAACTTTTTCTCCCCCCCACTTCTGAGTGGGGGGGGGGATTAAACCCCCCTTCTCAGAATTTGGGGGGGGGTTAACCCCCCGTGCCCATGTATGATGTACACCCCCCAAAATGGTGGGTATAAAATACACTCCAACATACAGGAGGCTGCCCATTAAGACATTAATTAGACAGAAATAGAGAAAGTTAACATAACAAAATATAACTTATATTTTAGAAACGCAGTATTTTTGATTTTTTTCATACAAGACGTTGATTGTAAAATCTAAGTAAATCAATATTGTTTTTCACACAATTATTGATAGTAAATATGTTTTACTTATTATCAGTAATTCAAAAAAATAACATTCAAGTTTTAAAGCAGAGTTATAATTTTTGGAGATGGTAAAACGCGGATGCTCTCAATAATTGATAACTTTTCCCGATGATGTAATTATGCTTCAGTATAAAATAAATTTTAAAACATAAATCCTTACAGTCCGTCTTCAGGTGTACTATGTTTCCTGGCTTTTGGCGTTTTGCATTGTTTAATAACTAAAATATAAAATTATATCAAAACAGTAATAATTAGTACCTAAAAACAATTACGTTAAAATATACATCTCAGTTTTTAATTAGTAATAGTAGTAAGCAATAAAGTATAGGACTTTTAATAATTTGAGGTTTTAGTTGTTAATTTTTTTGTTGGAAATATTTTTATATTTCCCAAAAATCTCGAAATTGTCATAGTCATTTAAAATTCGGTTTATCAAGAAAATTCTACTAAAACTTTATGGTTCTATTTCTAAGTACTTAAACGACAAAAAGAGGGCTTTGCGAAATACAGCTAAAGAATTTTCGGTTGTTTCGGGCAACCCAACTTATTTATGATACTTCTCAAAATCTGGGATGCAGCTTATAATCTGGGTGCTTTAGAGCTTAATTTTTTAATTGAAATTTGTTTATTGTGCTATATTTTTAGAAGTGGATAAATATCTAAGTATCTATGTTTTCAGTGAGGAGGGTTCAGAGGGGAAACATTCCCACCAAATAATCCCGAAACTGCCGAGTACTGCACTGCCATCTCACCCCTAAAAATTTGGGGATAACCCGGAGTGGACAGTATCCCCCTTCATAAAATAAAGGGCGTTCAACGCGTTCAAGTACTTCCGGAAAAGTGGGGTATTTCGGGAATACTCCTCCCGAAAATTTGTAATATACTTCTATTTTGGAATTTATAAAAATTTAATAGTTTTTGTGTGATAAAAAAATTTTTCATGAAAACTTACACTTTTCAAACGCGTCATCTGAGTCGCTGGACTCAGTTACCTTTCCACAATATTCTGGTGACGAGAACCGTTTTATTTTAGTCGAGTTGGTCTTTCCTTTCGAGTTTCTTTTTTCTTGAGTGGTATTGGATTTTTTAGTTTTATTTTCTTTATTTAAAAATCCGGAAAAGTCCTTGGAGTCAAGTTCCGGATATAGTTCCCGCAGTTGCCCCTTCAGCAGGCTACTGGACTCCATAAGTGAGGTTGAATTCGGTCTAATGCGGTTGTTTTGCATTTCTTTTAAAACTGACCTAGAGGAACTTTCCAAAGGATTACTATAGCGTGTAGACATCGAATTGACTAATTCTTGTGGATTTCGACATCCACTGATACCATAATCTAAGTCTGCATTTTCTGAAAGTTCGAAATTGTTATAGTTATCCGATAAGACCGCGAAATTTCCCCTTTCATCGTTCTTTTTAGTTTTCCAAACTGGGCTGCTGGTGGAAGCGACTGAAGCCGATTTCGTGGTAGGCGGTTTTTTGACGACAGTGGACGGACACTCTTCACCGAAACTGTCCAAAAAAGGCCGACGACTCCTGGAATATACGACAGGACTATCCGGGTCGCTGTCGGATTGGGCGGAAGCGCTGAGGAAATCTTCTTCCTCGCCGTCTAATAGGATTATTCCGTTATTGAGGGGCGTGTCGCCCTGGGAGGCGACGGAAATGTGCGAGAGGTCTAAGGAGAAAAAGGCGGAGGCTTCCGACTTGCTCATGTCCGGAACGCTCTGGGAACGGTTGCAAGTTTTAGTTCGCCCAACGGATTTAGTCCCTCGGCGATTGGTCACATTCTCGAAAGGATCCTCGAGACTGCTGACGTCGCTACTGAGAAAACTGTTATCTGTCATCTCGCTGCAGTTAGTTGTCCAGTAGCAGCGACTCTCAGAGATCCGTTATAGCTTTATAAAACAATAATAAGAAAACAAATACGGTGTGGTGCGGATGAAAGAAGCTTAGTTAAAACTACTTAGTTTTTAAAATTTTTTTTATATCAACCCTAGACTCATAATTTTGTGTCTCGTAGAAAAAGTTGAGGCTGGTTCATACTTATGTAAAAACGTCCTTTGGACAAAGTCCAAAGGACAAACACAGCGTATAAACGTATGTAACAACGTCCTTTGGACTTTGTCCAAAGGACGTTTTTACATAAGTATGAACCAGCCTTTAAGAAGGTCTTTCCTCTTCATAAATTTCGCATTACACACCTCTTTTTTGTAATTTTTAGACCGGAACAACCCAACCTCAACCACTTCAAAAATTCTGAGCCAATTTCGGTTTTTAATTTTTTTTTTTAACAATTTTCAGTCTTAATTTTGGATTTATTGACTTCAATTAAAAATACAATTAATATTTGATCTAAATTTTCTATATGTTTTTGTTTCAATAAAGATTTATTTTAGCAAAATACAAGTCAACGATAAAAACAATCGTTCAGCAAATTTTCACTTTTTATACCTAATAACATGGATGATCAATTTTTTTACCAGACCACGACCCAATAAATACTTCTACTTTGATAGTATATTTTAATTGAAAATATCTACAGTAAAAACTAAAAAAACAACATTTTTTCAGCTACTTTGATGAAAACGCATTCACGTTTAAAATTTCAAAGGGTTTTAGTCACAAATCATACTGTTCCACTATTAAGGTCATGTGAAACGGATTTTTAAATATAAACTGAAAAATATTTTAATCAATTTTAAATGCCTGTTGTCTTTCACCAGCAACCAGAGTTTCGTTCAACCCTGGTTGTTTTCATCCGGCACGCTCTTCGCCTTGCTCACTACCTCTTCCCACTCTCAGAGGAGATCAGCAACCGCTGCGGGGTTCGCCCAAAGGTCTTCTGGTACCAAGGTCGTGTTAATGTGTGTGCATGTAAAAAGATAGTGTTGTGTGTATTTGTGTTTTGCATAGCGGGCAGTTTGGTGATGTGTATTGTGTGGGATTGATTTTGTGTAGGTAAGAGTAGAGGAAAGGAGATTTCCCCGCCCTGAGTTTGGCGAGGGTTCTCCTGACCCTGCAAGGAAGATTTTCTTCCTCGTTGCTTATTGTTGGTGCTTTTGTTTGAAGTATTGGTTTATTGGAGTGTTGTTAATGTGGTTCGAAATATATGCAATTAAAAACCTTTTAAGACTTGTCTGCAGTATTTAAACAGTAAACAATTGTCCATCAGACACTTTACTGCGGACGTCAAATCATAGGTATTCAATTTACAAAGCTATTCTGGCTCACTATTAACAATATTTTAATAATAATCTTTAGTTCCAATGAAACCGACATTTTTTTCAAGTTTCAGAATTCTCCCTGGTAAAAATACGTTGTAAATGACCATGTGAATTGTTTTTTTTTCTAAACCTTATTACGACAATTTTTTTCACTGATACCTCATTTTAGCTTTAAAAAATAATTTATTTCATAGGCACGACCAAAAAATAATACATTAAAATCCAAACTATGGTTTTCAATTAAATATTTTATTAAATAAAAATAATATATTTATAATAGATCTTTCTTAAAACCAACAGATTACGACAAAATATAATTATCCAAATACAAAATATAAAGCTTCAACCACAAATATAAATAAAAAATTAACAAAATATAAATAACAATACTAAAATTCCTGAATACTAAAAAAATAAACTTTAATCACAACCTTCAAAGCAACAACCCGGCCAATAATAAACCATGCTTCACCAGTCTAAACTGAACTTTAAATCCCTTGAAATTAAATTTTCAGCAACTACAAACCACTCAAAATTTAGCGTTGAAGATTGCCATTGGTTGCCACCGGATGGCATCAGTCGATCATTTACACCAAGAGACGAAAATACTACCATTTGCACGGGCAACTGACTGCTGCTATCCGCACAATTTTTAGCCAAACCTATGCAACCAAAAAACCATGTAGCAATGTTACAGAAAACAGAAAAAAAACCATGAAACACAGGTAGCAATCATAATTTTGTACCAAACAGTAGAAAACCGCAAAGCCTAGCCAAAAACAAAAAAAAAACAAACAGCAACATTCATAACTTATTTTACAAGCGAATATATGACCAATTTAGGACCAACCGCTGTATTTATGTATTGGGAATGAAACCACTGGAAATCCATCAGAAGGCGCAAAAGCTTTTTCGAACATTCTGGTCCAATTACGCTTCAGCTTCCGTTAAAACTTAACTCCTTCCAAGATGGAGTAAATCGCAAATTAAAAACATTTGCCCATTCGACTGAAAAACTATATTTCACAAGTCATAACCATAGATGGGCAGGAAAAGGGGGGGGGGGTGGAGGGGTTTTATACCACCTCCCCCCCAAAAAAACCCCCATTACTGCCGACCACGCGACACGCCCCTAAAATTTGAGGGTACTCTGGACACCCCCCCTAAAACGGGGGGGTGGGGCGAGGTCCCAGTACTAAAAACACTAAAAATGGGGTATTTGAGGTATACCCAAAAAGATTTAAAAATTTTCGCGATACCACCCTCCCCCCGAATTTCGACTGTCGGGTATAGCCCTCAAAAAATCTGGTAGGCTGCCCACCAATGCTCACAACCATAGGTGAACAGCCTCCCGGATCTTTTTTTTTGGGGGGGGGGGTATACCTGACCCCCAAAATTTGGGGGGAGGGGTGTCCCCCAAATACCCCATTTTAGCGTTTTTAGTACTGGGTGGGATGGAGATGTCAGCAGTAATCGGGATTTTTTGGGGGGATAACCCCCTCCCTGCCCATCTATGCTCACAACGTTCTGTACATTTTTAACTACCTGTAATTACAAAACTTTACCTCTCACAATCATCGACCAATCTTTGGGACCAACCACAACAAGTTAAAACCCCTTGTTGTTGCTATTGTTCATAGCCGGGGCATCAGGTTATGCCTTCTAAGAACCTGACCGCATCCACTGGTCTTTCCCATAGATCTTACCCCTTTGAACCTTTCATCTGACAAAAATAACAACACCACACCAACAATATACTGATGCTTCCCAAACGTAACATTCATAATTCATAAATATAATAATAAATAATATATAATATAATAACAGACCTGTGCACGGTCTGAAAATGCCCCCCTCCCGTTTTATTGGAGGATTTGCCCCCCCCCGTTTTATTGCCCCCCCCCGCCAAAAAATGAAAAAGTACCCTAAAAATATGACGCCATTTTTGACCTATGATGACGCCATCATCGCGAATTTTTTGCAGTTTTTAGCCTATTTCAATGTATTTTAAGCCATTTTAGATCTTTTGTACCTTATTTTCGCTTTTTTTGTCCTTTTTTTCCCTTTTCCCTTCTTTTTTTCTCTTTGTTTTCTCCTTTCTTTCCCCCCTGCTTGCCCCTCCCCGTTTTATTGCCCCCCGTTTCAAAAAAGTTGCCCCCCCGTGCTTCCCCCAGTTTGGAATTGCCCCCCCCCGTTTTAACCCCGGGGGGGGCAGTGCACATGTCTGTAATAATATGCTATAAAATCCATCAGCGTCATGAGTATAGGTTTTTTAACAAATAATATACACGTTTTAACAGTTTAATCTCAATTTACAAAAGGTTTGGCCCAATTATACACTTATCATTGATATGACTGTGTTAAAAACCTGTCAAACTTGCTTGAGATTACACAGACCCACCACGATGTGATAGACAATTTTTTTGCCTGCACTGCACCAAAAAAAATTTCCCTAAAAAAACTCAGCACATGTGGATGTTTTAATTCGTCTTACGCTGTCACACAATGTCGTCGGTTTGTGCAAAATTAATTGTAGCAACAGTATCGATATTTTCACGAAGAAATCATAAAATCAAATTTAACTTTAAAGGGTAAAACTGAATTTCTTCTCATTTTTTAATATAAACTAAAATTATTCTTAGGCAGAAAAAAAATTATAGTGACAAAACAAAATATTATTAAAGCCTAAGCCTTAAACCGCAAACAACAGTTATTTACAAAAACGTAGTATCACGGAAAGTAAGCGATCAGACCAGACGCAATTAAGATTGGACTAGATATAAACTGGTTAAAAACTCGACTAGATAAAGACTAAAGCTTTGCCTAAAGCGGTCAGATCAAATCCAAAAATCTATCGAATATTAATTTGTGGGCTGGACAGCTGAGATGGTCGAGGAAGTCAGGATTTTCCGTAATCATACGTTTGACTCCGCGAGCTGTCGTCATTTTGTAGAGGCAGCGAGCCATTAAGCTGGGTAGATGGTAAACATCCGCCAGTCGAATGCGATTGGCCAAACTTAGCTCACCGTTCACTTCAATCATAAGAGTACAAAACTCCACCAACGACTGAACTTGAAATTTATGTGCAATTTGGAACACCTACAAATTATTATTTACATAGTTTGGTTTAAAATTTATATGACTATAATATTTTATTTTCTAAATTTTATTGTTATATTAAATAGTATCATTATTCGAATGTCATTTTTTATAATTAAAACTTTCATTTTTACACAATAAATTTTAGTTTGGAGGAAGTGAAAAGTCTATAAAAAGTTAGTTTTTATAAAGTAAATGTAAATTTAGAAGTAAAAATAAGCAATAAATAAATCCGCAATTGTTAGTTTCAAAATACGCGGATGCGGATTCGAGGCACATCCGCATTAAATATATCCATTTTATTTAACTACCACTAAGCTTATGTAAGCTAATTTTAAGCTATACTAATAATATGTTATTTCGGTTATTTTATGATGTTAATTTTCAGCTATTTAATGTTGTTTTGTAAAAAAATAATGAATAGGAATTTTTTTGCCTCTGCGTTTTGATCGTCAGAAAAAATCCCTGCGCATATCGCCAACATTGTCTCGTAATTCTATGAAACCGTTTTTTAACTTTGGTTTAGCGTTAAAATTGCTAAATTCTGGCAAGTGCTTAATTCACTGTTTGCTCACCCGATAAAGATTTAACGAAAGATAAAGAAGTTGATAAAAGAAATTGATAATTTATAATAAAATTAAAACAGTGATAATTTATAATAAACCTCGATAAGTATATCGTTGTCGTTGTCGAAAAGAATATCGTACAGATCTGTGAGGACAGGGTGAGGTCTCCAGAGCTCCGCCACATCCGTGGGCAGCAAAGTCCACAGCGCCCACATTCGCGTCGGATGGAGGAGATTCAAGAATCTTACAATACCACCAGCCGTAAAACTTTCCGACCATTCTTCATCCAGTCTGATACCCTCCTTCGTGTGACTTATTCCTAACAAAAACCACAGGTCATATAAATTTAAAAATAAGCCAAAAAAAAAAAGAATCTCCTTGGGCTTTTGTATAACTAAACAATAAGACAATGACAAATACTAAAGCGTTACTTTCTGCAAAATCGCCGTATAACATTCGGTAAAATACCGAAATAACATATTATTAGTATAGCTTAAAATTAGCTTACATAAGCTTAGTCGTAGTTAAATAAAACGGATATATTTAATGCGGATGTGCCTCGAATCCGCATCCGCGGATTTTGAAACTAACATTTATTGCTTATTTTTACTTCTAAATTTACATTTACTTTATAATAACTAACTTTTTATAGACTTTTCACTTCCTCCAAACTAAAATTTATTGTGTAAAAATGAAAGTTTTAATTATAAAAAATGACATTCGAATAATGATACTATTTAATATAACAATAAAATTTAGAAAATAAAATATTATAGTCATATAAATTTTAAACCAAACTATGTAAATAATAATTTGTAGGTGTTCCAAATTGCACATAAATTTCAAGTTCAGTCGTTGGTGGAGTTTTGTACTCTTATGATTGAAGTGAACGGTGAGCTAAGTTTGGCCAATCGCATTCGACTAGCAGATGTTTCCCGTCTCCCCAGCTTAATGGCTCGCTGTTGCCTCTACAAAATGACGACAGCTCGCGGAGTCAAACGTATGATTCCGGAAAATCCTGACTTACCTCGACCATCTCAGCTGTCCAGCCCACAAATTAATATTCGATAGATTTTTGGATTTGATCTGACCGCTTTAGGCAAAGCTTTAGTCTTTATCTAGTCGAGTTTTTAACCAGTTTATATCTAGTCCAATCTTAATTGCGTCTGGTCTGATCGCTTACTTTAAGTAATACTACGTTTTTGTAAATAACTGTTGTTTGCGGTTTAAGGCTTAGGCTTTAATAATATTTTGTTTTGTCACTATAATTTTTTTTCTGCCTAAGAATAATTTTAGTTTATATTAAAAAATGAGAAGAAATCTAGTTTTACCCTTTAAAGTTACGATTTTGATTTTATGATTTCTTCATCAAAAATATCGATACTGTTGCTACAATTAGTTTTGCACAAACCGACGACATTGTGTGACAGCGTAAGACCAATTAAAACATCCACATGTACTGAGTTTTTTTAAAGAAATTTTTTTGGTGCAGTGCAGGCAAAAAAATTGTTTATCACATCGTGGTGGGTCTGTGTAATCTCAAGCAAGTTTAACAGGTTTTTAACACAGTCATATCAATGATAAGTGTATAATTGGGCCAAACCTTTTGTAAATTGAGATTAAACTGTTAAAACGTGTATATTATTTCTTAAAAAGCCTATACTCATGACGCTGATGGATTTTATAACATATTATTACAGACATGTGCACTGCCCCCCCGGGGTTACAACGGGGGGGGGCAATTCCAAAACTGGGGAAGCACGGGGGGGCAACTTTTTTGAAACGGGGGGGCAATAAAACAAGGAGGAAGAAGCAGGGGGGAAAGAAATAAAAAGAGAAAAAAGGAGAAAAAAAGAAAGGAAAAGGGGAAAAAGGACAAAAAAGCGAAAATAAGGTAAAAATAGGTCTAAAATGGCTTAAAATACATTGAAATAGGCTAAAAACTGCAAAAAATTCACGATGATGGCGTCATCATAGGTCAAAAATGGCGTCATAATTTTAGGGTACTTTTTCATTTTTTGGCAAGAGGGGGCAATAAAACGGGGGGGGGGCAAATCCTCAAATAAAACAGGAAAAGAGCAGTAAAAGGAACCGTACACAGGTCTGTTATTATATTATATATTAATTATTATTATATTTATGAATATGAATGTACGTTTGGAAAGCATCAGTATACTGTTGGTGTGGTGTTGTTGTTTTTGTCAGATGAATGGTTCGAGGGGGTAAGATCTATGGGAAAGACCAGTGGATGCGGTCAGGTTCTTAGAAGGCATAACATGATGCCCCGGCTATAAACAACAACAAGGGGTTTTAACTTGTTGTGGTTGGTCCCAAAGATTGGTCGATGATTGTGAGAGGTGAAGTTTTGTAATTACCGATAGTTAAAAATGTACAGAACGTTGTGAGCATAGGTGGGCAGGGAGAGGGTTATCCCCCAAAAAAATCCCGCTTACTGCTGACATTCCCATCCCACCCAGTACTAAAAACGCTAAAATGGGTATTTGGGGGACACCCCTCCCCCAAATTTTGGGGGTCAGGTAGGCCCCCCCCCCCAAAAAAGATTGGTAGGCCTGTTCACCTATGGTTGTGAGCATTGGTGGGCAGCCTCCCATAGTTTTTTGGGGGCTTTACCCGACAGCCGAAATTCGGGGGGGTGTCGCGAAAATTTTTTTGGAGTATACCTCAAATACCCTATTTTTAGCGTTTTTAGTACTTGCACGTTACCTCTTGTTTTAGGGGTGTTGAATCCAAGACCCTCAAATTTTAGAGGCGTGTCGCGTGTCGGCAGTAATGGGGTTTTTTGTGGAGGGGGGGTGGTGGTATAAAACCCCTCCAACCCCCCTTCCCTGCCCATCTATGGTTGTGACTTGTGAAATATAGTTTTTTAGTCGAATGGGCAAATGTTTTTAATTTGGGATTTACTCCATCTTGGAAGGAGTTAACTTTTACCGGAAGCTGAAGCGTAGTTTGGACCAAATTGCTGCAAAAAAGCTTTTTCACCTTATGATGGATTTCCAGTGGTTCATTTTCCAATACATTCAATACAGCGGTTGGTCCTAAATTGGTCATATATTCGCTTGTAAAATAAGTTATGAATGTTGCTGTTTGTTTTTTTTTTGTTTTTGGCTAGGCTTTGCGGTTTTCTACTGTTTGGTACAAAATTATGATTGCTACGTGTGTTTCATGTTTTTTTTTTGTTTTCTGTAACATTGTTACATAATTTTTTGGTTGCATGGGTTTGGCAAAAAATTGTGCGGATAGCAGCAGTCAGTTGCCCGTGCAAATGGTAGTATTTTTGTCTCTTGGTGTAAATGGTCGACTGATGCCATCCGGTGGCAATGAATGGCAATCTTCAACGCTAAATTTTGAGTGGTTTGTAGTTTCTGAAAATTTAATTTCAAGAGATTTAAAGTTCAGTTCAGACTGGTGAAGCATGGTTTATTATTGGTAGGATTATTAATTGAAGGTTGTGATTAAAGTTTCTTTTTTAGTATTCAGGAATTTTAGTATTGTTATTTATATTTTGTTAATTTTTTATTTATATTGTGGTTGAAGCTTTATGTTTCCGTATTTCGATAATGTAGTATTTTCTAGTAATATATTTTTGGTTTTAAGAAAGATCTATTATAAATATATTATTTTTATTTAATAAAATATTTAATTGAAAACCATAGTTTAGAATTTAATGTTGCTTTATTTTTTGGTCGTGCCTATGAAATAAATTATTTTTTAAAGCTAAAATGAGGGTATCTGTAAAGAAAAATTGCATTAATTCGGTTTAGAAAAAAAAACAATTAAGGTGGTCATTTACAACGTATTTTTATCAGGGAGAATTCTGAAACTTGAAAAAAATGTTTAGAGTTAGTGGGACTAAAGATTATTATTATTAAAATATTGTTAATAGTGAGCCAGAATAGCTTTGTAAATTGAATACCTTTTGATTTGACATTTTTTTTAAGGTAGAGTCTGATGGACGAACTGTTTACTGTTTCAATACTGCAGACAAGTCTTAAAACAGGTTTTTAATTGCATATATTTCAAACCACGTTAACAACACTCCCAAGTGTCAACCCAATACTTCAAACAAAAGCACAAAAAATAACAACAGGAAGAAATTCTTCCTTTGGCAGGGTCGCAAACCCATCGCCCCAACTCAGGGCGGGGAAATACTCCTTTCCTCTACTCTTACCTACACAAAATCAATCCCACACAAATACACGTCACCATACTGCCCGCTATGCAAAACACACACACACACAACAAAATCTTTCAACATGCACACACATTAACACGACCTTCGCACCAGAAGATCTTTAGGGCCAACCCCGCAGCAGTTGCTGAGCTCCATCAAAGAAGTCAAAAAGAGGAAGTGAGCAAGGCACAGGGCATGCCGGATGAAAACAACCAGGGTTGAACGAAGAAAAAAGTTAATAATCACAAAGACAACAGGCATTTAAAATTGATTGAAATCTTTTTCAGTTTATATTTAAAAATCCGTTTTCACATGGCGTTAATAGTGGGAACAGTATGATTTTGTGACTAAAACCCTTTGAAATTTTAAACGTGAATAAACTTTTTAATCAAAGTCGCTGAAAAAATGTTGTTTTTTTCGTTTTTACTGTCGATATTTTTAATTAAAATTTACTATCAAAGTCAAAGTATTTATTGGGTAATATTATGGTAAAAAAATAATTACTCCATGTTATTTAGGTATAAAAAGTGAAAATTTGCTGAGTAATTGTTTTTATCGTTGACTTGTATTTTGCTAAAATAAATCTTTATTGAAACAAAAACATATAGAAAATTTAGACAAATATTAATTGTATTTTTAATTGAAGTCTATAAATCCAAAATTAAGACTGAGAATTGTTCAAACAAAAATTAAAAACCGAAATTGGCTCAGAACTAAAAAGGTGGCCTTAAGCGTTTGGCTACTGCGGTCTCAAAAATTACAAAAATAAGGTGTGTAATGCAAAATTTATAAAAAGGAAAGACCTTCTAAAAGGCTGGTTCATGCTTATGTAAAATCGTCCATTGGACAAAGTCAGAAGGACGTTGTTGCATACTTTTATACGCTGTGTTTGTCCTTGGGACTTTGTCAATAGGACGTTTACGTAAGTATGAACCAGCCTAAACTTTTTCTACGAGAAACACAAAATTATGAGTCTCGGGTTGATATAAAAAATTCTTAAAAACAGTAGTTTTACCTAAGCTTCTTTCAACCGCACCACACCGTATATTGTTTTCTTATTATTGTTTTATAAAGCTATAACGGATCTCTGAGAGTCGCTGCTACTGGACAACTAACTACAGCGAGATGGCAGATAACAGTTTTCTCAGTAGCGACGTCAGCAGTATCGAGGATCCTTTGGGATGTGGCCGATCGCCCCAAGGACTCGATCCATTGAGCAAACTTAAACTTTCCAATTTTCCAAGCGTTCCGAACATGAGCAAGTCGAAGGCCTCCGCCTTTCTCCTTGGACCTCTCGCACATTTCCGTCGCCTCCAGGGCGACACGCCCCTCAATAACGGAATAATCCTATTAGACGGCGAGGAAGAAGATTTCGTCAGCGCTTCCGCCCAATCCGACAGCGACCCGGATAGTCCTGTCGTATATTCCAGGAGTCGTCGGCCTTTTTTGGACAGTTTCGGTGAAGAGTGTCCGTCCACTGTCGTCAAAAAACCGCCTACCACGAAATCGGCTTCAGTCGCTTCCACCAGCAGCCCAGTTTGGAAAACTAAAAGAAGAACAATGAAAGGGAAAATTTCGCGGTCTTATCGGATAACTATAACAATTTTCAAACTTCAGAAAAATATGCAGACTTAGATTATGGTATCAGTGGATGTCGAAATCCACAAGAATTAGTCAATTCGATGTCTACATCACGCTATAGTAATCCTTTGGAAAGTTCCTCTAGGTCAGTTTTAAAAGAAATGCAAAACAACCGCACTAGACCGAATTCAACCTCACTTATGGAGTCCAGTAGCCTGCTGAAGGGGCAACTGCGGGAACTTTATCCGGAACTTGACTCCAGGGACTTTTCCGGATTTTTAAATAAAGAAAATAAAACTAAAAAATCCGATACCACTCAAGAAAAAAGAAACTCGAAAGGAAAGACCAACTCGACTAAAATAAAACGGTTCTCGTCACCAGAATATTGTGGAAAGGTAACTGAGTCCAGCGACTCAGATGACGCTTTTGAAAAGTGTAAGTTTTCATGAAAAATTTTTTTATCAAACAAAAACTATTAAATTTTTATAAATTCCAAAATAGAAGTATATTACAAATTTTCGGGAGGAGTATTCCCGAAATATCCCACTTTTCCGGAAGTACTTGAACGCCCTTTATTTTATGAAAGGGGATACTGTCCACTCCGGGTTATCCCCAAATTTTTAGGGGTGAGATGGGAGTGCGGTACTCGGCAGTTTCGGGATTATTTGGTGGGAATGTTTCCCCTCTGAACCCTCCTCACTGAAAACATAGATACTTAGATATTTATCCATTTCTAAGAATATAGCACAATTTCAAAAACAAATTTCAATTAAAAATTAAGCTCTAAAGCACCCAGACCAGATTATAAGCTGCATCCCAGATTTTGAGAAGTATCATTTAAATAAGTTGGGTTGCCCGAAACAACTGAAAATTCTTTAGCTGTATTTCTCAAAGCCCTCTTTTTGTCGTTTAAGTACTTAGAAGTAGAACCATAAAGTTTTAGTAGAATTTTCTTGATAAACCGAATTTTAGATGACTATGACAATTTCGAGATTTTTGGGAAATATAAAAATATTTCCAACAAAATAATTAACAACTAAAACCTCAAATTATTAAAAGTCATACTTTATTGCTTACTACTATTACTAATTAAAAACTGAGATGTATATTTTAACGTAATTGTTTTTAGGTACTAATTATTACTGTTTTTTTGATATAATTTTATATTTTAGTTATTAAACAATGCAAAACGCCAAAAGCCAGGAAACAGAGTACACCTGAAGACGGACTGTAAGGATTTATATGTTTTAAAATTTATTTTACAAACTTGTTATTAGCATCCTTCTGAAGCATAATTACATCATCAGGAAAAGTTATCAATCATTGAGAGCATCCGCGTTTTACCATCTCCAAAAATTATAACTCTGCTTTAAAACTTAAATGTTATTTTTTTGAATTACTGATAATAAGTAAGACATATTTACTATCAATAATTGTGTAGAAAACAATATTGATTTACTTAGATTTACTTACAATCTACGTCTTGAATGAAAAAAAATCAAAAATACTGCGTTTCTAAAATATAAGTTATATTTTGTTATGTTAACCTTCTCTATTTCTGTCTAATTAATGTCTTAATATAATGATGGGCAGCCTCCCTGTATGTTGGGGTGTATTGTATACCCACCACTTCGGGGGGGGGGGTATACACAAAATAGTTTGAAGGAGTATCAGTATTTTCCAAATTCTCCTGCCCACATAGGTGAGAACGGTCGGGGAAGCTAGGGGGGATGGTTACCCGGGGTAAATCGAATTTTGAATTCTAGGGGGGGTCCGCACCATACATGGGCAAGTTGGTCCGGAGTGGGGGGGGGTTAAACCCCAAATTAGGGGGGGGGGGTTATAATCCGAGAAACGCAAAATACCCATATCGTTTTTTTCTGGAGTGCATTTTACCCATATCGTTTTTCGATTTTGAAGGAAAAATAGGTTAAAAACACTAATTTTAGGTCAAAAAGCCCTTTTTATTGCATTTTTGAGCTTTTTATAGCTTAAAACATTCATTTTGACCTCAAAACTTAAGTTTGGAGGCAGTTAGAAGTCATTTTAAAGACATTTTTTTTCTTCATTTTTCCAAAATTGGGGGGGGGGGTTAACTTTTTCCCCCCCCCCACTCATAGATGTTTTTGGTCGGGTCCGCTAGGGAGGGGGTCCACCCCCGAATGGAAGGCCAAAATTTGGAGGGGGGTCCAGCGTGGTCCGGACCCCCCTGGCTTTTTAGGGGGGTCGACCCCGGGTGCGAGATTTCAAATTTAGGGGAGGGATCACTGGGGGTCCAATTTTTAAAAAAAATTTTTTAACTCAATAATTTTAGTGTTTTTAGGTCTAATATTGAATTTTATGTACTAAAACCGCCTATTTAGGCCTAAAAAGTGTATTTAAACACTGTTTTTAACTAAAAAACGTGTTTTTGACATTAAATAAAAAAATATACTTCCAAATTGGACGGGAGGGGGGAGGAGGGGGTCCAGCCTTCCAGGGGGGGGGTAGGTCGGACCGCTCTCGAGCTTGGGGGGGGAGGGGGGGGCCCCCCTGGATTTTTTCCAGGGGGGGGGGGTCCAAAATTTTGGCTCTAGGGGGGGGGTGCACCCCTCTGTCCCCCCCCCCCAAAAACATCTATGCCCCCACTTCTGAGTGGGGGGGGTTAAACCCCACTTCTCCGATTTTGGGGGGGGGGTTACCCCCCCCAACCCCCCCCCCCCGTGCCCATGTATGGTCCCCGCACCCCTCTAGCTTTTTAGGGGGGTCGACCCGGGGTGCGAAATTTTAAAATCTAGAGGGGGGTCAGGCAGGGACATAGCCAGAGTTTCATTTCGGGGGGGGGCGGATTTTAGTACAAAAAAAATTTCGGAAGGGGCTCCCACCCCCCGAAATTTTTTTTTTGGGGGGGGGAGCGGAGCCCCCCTTAATTTTTGAAAACGTTAAAAAAGCAGGGATAAACGTAGATAAAGCTGTATAATACGCTGTTTTTGGCCTAATAACGTATTATCTAATGTTTTTAGCGGTAAAAACATGTTTTCTTAGTTAAAAATTACATAAGCACACATTGGCAGAGCCTGGATTTTACAAAAAAGGAATTTAGAGACGTTAGTTTCAGACCCCTTGGCTAAACCCACACAACGCACATGAGCAGCATCTCGGCTCCATGTTTTCTGGGGTACCTACCTATATGAAAAAATCCGAGCCAATGCTATAGGCGGCAGGAAAATTTAGGAGGGAGGAGGTACATAAATGAAACAATATGATTGTTTGTTTTTCTTTCTGTGTAGTACTTATTACTTATAAAAATTATTGTACTAACTTTGAAATAACATTAGCATCAGGCAACATAAATAACGAGGTATATATGTATGTATACTATAGAAAGTGACCGCTGAGCAAAGCGAAGCGGAACAAATTTTTGGTTTTGGGGGTCCATTGGGGTACTAAAATTATTTTAAAGTTTGGCGCCGAGCGATTAGCGAGGCGCTAGAAAATTTTGAATTTTTAGCCTCTGAAAACCCCCAAATTTTACTATCTGGCAACCATTTCGGGAGGGGCGGCCGCCCCCTCCCGCCCAACCACTATCCTTATTTTTCCTCCTGTCCGACCGTTTCGGGGGGGCGGCCGCGCCCCCCGCCCCCCCCCTGGCTACGTCCCTGGGGTCAGGTGGGGTCCGGTGTCCAAAGCAAAACAGTTTTAAACCATAATAACTTTAATAATTGTCCTTTTTATAGGATAATACTACATTTTATTGAATAAAAAGCCATATTCATGTATAAAAGGGGTGTAAAAGCATGAATATGTGATGAAAATTTACGTTTTTGAAAGAAAAAGTATAAAAAATATACCTAAAATTTTCCCAAGGGGGGAGGGCATAGGTGGGCAGCCTCTCGGATTTTGGGGGGGTCAAATTTTAGGGGGGGGGGTGTCCGGCAAGACCCAAATTTTGAGGGGGGGGGGTGTACCCAATATTTCCGCGCTGCCTTAAAATGGGCTTAAAACGCGTAAAAAACGTAAAACAAGCTTATAAATGCTTTAAAACTGTGTAAAATTGAAATAAGACCTTATTGCAACTTACATATTGTATTTTTTAATTTTTTTATTAATAATGTGTTTATATATTCTTATAATTAGATTAGAAATCATAGTTTTTTTTTAATAATTACGTAATAATAGAATAATAATATTATTGTCTTGATTATAAAGTCAAGTATCACAAACTTTTAAATCCATAATCTTATATTTAATTAAAGATTATATACATACATGGGCGTTGCCTGGGGGGGGTCTAGACGCCTCTTTTAGGTCGGAAATTGGCCCCTTTTGCAGTGGCGTGCCCAGGATTTCATTTGGGGGGGGGCGGTCTGGGGGCCCTACTAACCCTAAAGGGGTTCTGGGGGGCGGCAGCCCCCAGATATGGAGGCCTGGGGGGCGAGAGCCCCCCAGCGGGGTCAAGGGGCGGAGCCCCCTGTCAGGGGGGTCCGGGAAAATTTTTAATTTAAGGCGCTAAAACACACTTGAAATTTTAATTCCAGATGATACTTATTACAAAATTTAAGGTTTCTTATACCTACACATTTAAAACATGTGTTTAAAACGTTAATTAAAGGATAATAGTGTTTATAGTAGTTTTATTAAACTGTATACCTTAATTACTGAACGGGATAATTGATTTGTAATCGAAAAACTAAGATAAATTGTCAATTAACAATTAACTCTCCGCGCGAAGCGCGGAAAATTTTTTTTAGTCGTTTTATAACACTTAAAAAATTTTCTCCGGGAGGCGAATTCGGGGGGGGGTGTCCCCGGGTACCCCAAATTTAGAGGGGGGTGTCAGCAATATCCGAAATTTTGGGGGGGGTATAACCCCCCCCAACCCCCCTTCCTGCCCACCTATGGGGGAGGGGGGTCAGATTTCAAAATCTAGAGGGGGGTCAGGGGTAAAAAGTTCGGAAATTTGGGGAGAGGGGGGCCCCCTAGATTTTCGTCTAGGGAGGGTCCCGAAATTTCGAGGCTAGGGGGGTGGACCCCACCCTGCCCCCCCTTTCTCACCTATGCCTGCCCACCACCTACCTATGCTTCTAATCGTGAATTTATATTTTTGAATACTTATAAATTGTTTTAGATCAAGTTTTATTGTAAGTAGCGATTCGGACTATTCGGAAGCGGAAAACTCCCCCGGATTTTATCAGCGCTCTCTGGCTGACAGAATCAAACAGAAAACAGGGCGGCAATTCAGCACGGATCCGGTGGCGAAATGGAACCAACCACGATCCCCGCCGGTATTCGATCTCTCCGACAGCGATGACGACAATCCTCGAGTATTGGTTTACGAACCAAAAAGTATACTACAATTATGCTGGATTTTGGCTTTATTTTTGTTTGTTATCGTATTTTGTATAATTAGCACAGAATATTTTGTTTTTCTTTTTACTAATTTAACCGATAAATCGTTATTTTATGTATTGTGATAATATAAAAATTCTTTGGAGAAAGTAAGCTGGATACTAATAGACCGTGGGGTCTAAAAGGACCATTTTCTGCGGTGTGTACAGCTATGATGGTGTACGTGTAACCGTTCTCCATAGGAAGAAAATGAACAATAAACGTCCAAGCCATGAAAAATTTAAAAAAAAGTTGTCAAGTGTTTATGTAACCGATTATTAGTTAGTTGCATCACATGTTTCTGTGCACGTGATATTTTCCCGAAGAACAAGTGGTTGATTACTTGTACAATACCGCTAATTTCACCCGTATGGAATTCATCTTTAATTAATTAATTTATACGGTAAAAAATTAATAGATTTTACAATCTACATCTTGAATGAAAAAAAAAATCAAAAATACTGCGTTTCTTAATATAAGTTATATTTTGTTATGTTAACCTTCTCTATTTCTGTCTATGTTCTTAGGCCGGAATCCACAAAGAGGGATAATCCTCTGGCTAGCTCGGTGTTAGTTAATCCGGACAAATTACAGTAGGTTTCCACTTTCCGTATACCTGGGGCTAAGTGTGTTAAAATTTCATTAAACGATAAAAAAGATATAAAAAGCAAAATTTAGAGGAATTCTTTGTATAAAAAAACGATAAACTTTTAATAGAAAGCAAGATGAAAATAAGACGTAAAATACCAAAAAAATTTTTAGAAGGGATATGAAATTTTTAAAAAAACAAGTTAATTGCAATTACACATACATTAGTTACATAAAATTTGCATAAATTAATAAATGAACTAACTATTATTTACCGATTGATCTAGTGTGTTGTTTGCTAGAATAAAGTAAAATGAAACAAACATATGCGTAATTAGTTGAAATTAAAAACAGTTTTTTAGAAAAACATTATATTATATTACGATTATCAAAAAATATGTTTCGCTCCTAATTCTAGACACATTTTTTGATTGCATTTAAGATCATGATAGTCGGAGCTTTTCAATAGAATCCATCATAATTCTTAAAGCATTTTATATCGTAAATTTTAATAGATTATTTATAAAGCAATACTGTTAACAAAATTTCAATAAAGTGATATAGTATACATAAAGTAACATACCACAGTATCTTCGCATTCCGTGTTACGCTTCCGTTTTTCTCCTCGTGTACCATCGTCGCATGGCCCTTGTTCTTGCGTTTCATCTGGCTGCTCGTTGGGCGTTTCGGCGGGATTCGTAGACAGGAGTCCCATTGTAGCTGGTGGCGCTGATCTTGATCGCCCATTATTTTCGGACTGCCTTTGCCCGCTTAGCTGGAGGGTAATTGGTACAGCTGCTAACAGCTGTTGAACCGTCGTTGGTGAGCAGTGTTCTTCATTTCTCTCGTTGTCACGATTCATATTAAAATATAAAGTAAATAAGATTAAGATACACAGATAAATCAACGTTGTAATATTCGGGATAATATTATACCAAGAGTAAAATTAGAAGAAGATTTTTGCTTATATACGAAAAAATCGGTAACATAAAAGACTTCTCCAAAAGGACCAAAAACCCCAATAGTATCATTTTTTCCATACAAAATTGTGACTAAGAAGGATTTGTATTTTGTATGCTCATTCTATGTATAGTTAAGATCTTGGCATATCACCAAAATTTCCTTAAGTTTCTCTCCGTGTTAAAATCTGGTTAAATCTAGCTGTATGGATAGTGTTTACACACTATTCTTTAAAAACAGTGTATGAAAAAATACTAATAGCACGGAGTATAACGAGTCACCCATCTAGGGTAAAAGAATATATCCCATCTCGGAATAATAGCATAATCCATCACGGATCTATAGCTGCTTAAAGTATAATATTTAAAAATTGCATGGCATAATTTACAATCTTAAGATTTACAAGTCTTTATTAATTTACACGTATCTTTTTTGTTAAGTATACCAAATTAAATGAACATAGGTCGATATTTTTTACTGAAATCAAAAATAGTATCAATTAGTTCTTTATCATGATAATGAAGTTTAAGAAACTGTTTATATAGGTCTGATACCTTCTTAAAAAAATTGTTTTTACTTGAGCAAATTCTACCTATCTGAATAAGTTGTGTTAAAAACACACTATTTCCAAGATTTTTTGACACATTGCTGTGTTTATGAACAAAACGCACAACTTTAAAATCGAATTCATCAGTTTTATTAAAAACATTTATATCAAGTTTACCGTGATAAATTTTAAGGTCTAAATCAAGATAATTACAACTATATAGATTATTTGATGTTTTAGATAACGGGAGTGACGTTGGATAAATATTAGTACATAATTCTAAGAAGGAGCTATTATTAGTACATAATAAATCATCTATATATCGACATGCGGTTATGGTCTTTTTACGTGCTTGTATATTGTTTTTTAAGAATTGAAATTCCATAAAAGATAAAACTAGATCTGCTATTTGCGGAGACGCATTGCCCCCCATTGGTATACCTGATATTTGTTTAAAAACAATATCTGCAAATTTTACGTAAGTATTATCTATGTAGTACAAATTTAATTAGATAAAACTTCCAAATTTCCTATTTCTTTTGCAAACGAAAATGAATCTTTGATAGTATATTGGTTGGTGGAAATCGGAGATAAAACTGGAACCAAAAACTTGGCTAAATTAAACGTAGCAGTCCCAATGGAAGATTATTTTTGTAAAATATTTAGTATTACCAATTTTTTCTTTAGTATAGTATATGTTTTTATAGCCTAATACTAAAAATCGTTTGTTCGAATTTTTAAACAAAAGGTCTACCAAATCAAATAAATTCTTCATAACTATATCATGTGGTAAATTTGTATAAAAAGTACTAAAATCTGCACTGATTATAGAATTAGTATTGTCGACATCGTTAATTTTATCAATAACTTCTAAACTGTTTTTAACAGACCAATAAGTATTTCCAATTTTATCTCTCAATGCATTACAGTAATTCTTAAAATGAGCATCGAAAAATTTTAAAATCTTACCGAGTTTCATAGCGGCTGGTTTTGTACAAGCTTTACTGGCTCCAGTTATAAATCTAAATTTAACAGGATTTTTATGAAATTTAGGATTCATAATCATAACATAATCGGTAAAGTATCATTATCAGGACCAACGTGACAATTAAAAAGTTCACTAATTACCGAAATTTCCTTATTAAGAGTTATCGCTTTATTATATACTGTCAACGGGCTTATAAATTTTATTACCATTAATACTCCATTTTTTATTGGTGTATTGCATACCTAGCTCGTTACATAAGGTTAAAGCATAAAACTTTTTGCAAATAATCGAAAAATTGTTGCTAGCTTTATCAATATTAGTAATTATATAAATTTTACTAAGATTATAGCATTTCTCTAATATGTCTTTTTCTTCATAATACGTTGCTTTATATTGATTAATGAAATTAAGTTTTTTATAAAAATTAATTCGATTACTTAAGATTCCACGCGCTCTTTTAACAAAGTTAAGTAAATCCACTCTATGAATTTTAAATTTCTTTGTGAGTACATTAATCATATTTTCAATTCCTATTTCAGTAGCTTCCAGAACTTTACACCACTCAATTTTTTCAGGTATGCGAAATTTCGTACCATAGGACATGACATTTCGTAAAAAACTATCTTCAATAATATTTAGATCACCAGTAATAATATGCCCAAGATCTTTATTCTTAAAAGGTGATAAGTCACATTTGCAATTATCTTCCAAAAGTTTTTCCAGTTTTATTAAATTAAGTTTTCGTAAAAATTTATTATGGTTACATATAAGATTACCTAGCGACGGTTTATATTGATAGACAATTCGTATGTTTTGTGTTCGTGCATATTCGGTTGGAATTAAAGATAGCAATGATTTATCCTCAAACAAATTATTATATTTGATTAAATCTAAACCTTTATTAACGAAGGGCGTTTTAATATATAAATAGCTTTTATTTTTTGCTACAGTAGTTGAAGTGCTTTTAAATCTATAAGCAGCTATAGCAAAACCAGATAATTTTACGAATTTAGAAAAATTATCATTTTCTATAATATCAAGTAAAGTTTTAAAGTTTTTAATCGAGATTCCGATAAGACATCGATAAATTGTAAAACTAAAAACGTTTTCCATTTTAAACTTTTCAATAATATTGTTTAAAAGTTCATGATTAACAATTCTATTGTTTCGTTTAACACGCTGTCTGTTACGCTCTCTAACACTGTTAGGAAACTTTATGCAGAAGTAAGGATGATTATTATATTTTCTGGGATCTTTACTGAAAGAAATTAGTCCATAGCCTTTTATTTTTTCATTTAAGCCAAACGGGAAGCCAGTACCAAGTGTTTTGATCCAAAAATCTTCTCGGTTGAGAAGTTCTTTTTTTATTTTTATCAGCAATTTGCTCTAAAATATTAATTTTCATATCAGAAACCATATGTCCATTTGAATTAAAATGATTAACTAAAAAGCTGTTTTTTGTATTTTTTATAACATCTCTATTAAATAATTGCAAATTTGTGTAAAAAGTGGCAGAACAAAATATTGTAATTATATGTTAAACAGTGAATTTTTCCAACAAAAAAATAATAAAATTATCTGGAAAACCTACTGTAATTTTTCCGGATTAACTAATACAAGTTAGCCCTTTAATCGACCGTAGTTAATAAGGGGGCTAGCACCGGATTAACTAACACCGAGCTAGCCCGAGTATTATCCTTTTTTGTGAATTCCGGCCTTAATGTCTTAATATAATAGTGTAGATAAATCAATATTGTTTTAGAAACTGTCACATCAACAAAAAAGAAGAAAGGGAGAATTCGGACCATTCCAAGTTCGTCCTCTGAAAGCGACAATGTTATTGATCTCTGTATACCTACTCCGAAAAAGGCCGGTGGTTCCATGAAACACGCTGCTACAGATTCCCTCTTGTCCTCGGAAGAAACATTCCTAAAATCTCTGACCCCTTCAGTATGTTTTACTGTGGTAAAATTAAAAAGTAGCAAAACAATACCAAAATATCTATCACAAACTTTAATTTATGTAGTGCTGTTAATTTTATTAAAAAAAACTTCAGATTGTATTATTAGCTTTTTACGAATAAAATTAATTAAAAGACATCTTTTCGTATTTAATATAAGTTTATATTTGTACTATTTCTTGACTTTCAGTATGCTTCAATAAAAAATTCTATTATTTCTATTTATTTTTAAATCTCTAAGATAAGTTTTTTTATTTAATAATATATTCATTTTGTTTCAGTTTAAAAGTTTGTTTAGGTTCCAACTTACAGAAGACATAGAGATGCACACCAGTTTTTTAAATCTTTCAAGAAGACAAAAAATGAGCTAGTGAAAAAGCTTTTTAGTATTTTCAACGAAAAAATTTTTGAAAATAAGGTAGGTTTATGTTTATTAGGTTTTATTACAAATAATTATTAGTCCAAAAATCGACTTACTGTGAATATAAAAATTTTATGAATAAATTTTAATACTTAATGTGCAAACTGTACTTTATTAATGAGCACTTTTAAAGTTATATTTTTGTAAAACATTAGATTATGGAACTAATTTCAGCTACCATCTGATATGCCAATAGAGTGGAATGTGCGTTTGACAAAAACAGCGGGATTTTGTGCTTACAAAAAGAACTTAACTTTGGAAACTCGCACTTGTAGGATTGAACTTTCAAACAAAGTTTGCGATTCCCCAGGTGTTTTTTATTTGAACAGTGTTTTTCATTTCATTTCTTATTTAATTCCTCACTTCCTTGTGCCTTAACTTCTAAAAAGAGGGTCAGAGTCCTCTGGCTTTTAAAAGGAGTCGATCGACCCGGAGTGGACAAATTTAAAATCCAGAGGGTTGAGAGTCAGGAAGGGGGTCCGGTGTAAAATGAAAAAAAAGTTTTAAACCATTAATTGTGATTACCTTTTTCTCGGGTTACAGCCGTGAAAACTTCGTATTACCGCGGTAAAACCATCGTATAACCATTTTAGTACGTAAACTTTACCACGGTAAACTCTAAGTTACCTAGTTCAGACCTATAGAGTATTGGTACTGTATCCGCGAATTAATTTTGCCCATTGCTACCGTACAGATTTTTAAGGGAACGGCCCATTTCGCTCCCAGAAAATTTTTGCAAATTTATTATTTTTTGTTGAGACCAACATCGCTCTTGGCTTATTTCGGCCAATTTTATAAATTTATCACAAATAAGATTTTTTTGATTTTTAGGTTTCGCTTAGGCTTAGGAAAATGTGGGGTTTCCATCGTTAAGAGCGCGCAAAAAATGCGTTCGCAAAATTTCCCAGGAGAGAAGTGGGCCGGGAGCGAAGTGGCGGGAGCGAAGTGTCCCCAATTCGATTTTTAACCATTTAAATTTGCTTGCTTACTCTGTACTAATCACGCACAACGTATTAAGTACGATCTAGGTACTGATGCGTAAAGTTTACTTAGATGAAGTCTGTGTACCACAATGGTTAGACGAAAATAACACCACCCTGAAACGAAGGTTGCACCGCGGTTATTTCACGTTTCACGGTTGTAACCGGTAAAAAGGCAATGGCGGGACCGGGTTAAACTGTTATTTTTATAGGATAACTGTAGATGATTCAATAAAATGTCCTATATAACTACAAAAAGAGTGTACACATATGAATTTGTGTTAATTTTTTTTGAAAAATCTATAAATACACCTTAAATTTTGTGAAGATGGTGAGTGAAGCCTTAGATTTTAAATTTTAGTTGGGAGCTAGGGGTAAAAAATTTTGAAATTCGGGGGAGGGAGGAGGCTTTAGATTTTTGTCTAGTGGGAGGCCCCAAAATTTCTAGATTCACCATTTCTCACCAATGCTTCAGAATTTATAGTTGCTTAAAACGGTTCGTTTTAACTCTCTTAAGCACCACCAAAAATAAAATGGCACACCTATAATTTGATAAACAGTTTTATTACATAATATTACATAAAATCAATTAAAGCGGTAGGTTGTGCAATACCAACTCTCGACTTTTACGAATAAATAATAAATTGATTTTTTTTTTAAATTTGGGGTAGGTCATTTGGTTTAGTATTATTAAAATAATTGAGTGATGGTTGACTAATAAAAATTATTGATTATGAAATTAAATTTTTAAAACTAAAACTCGATTGAATTTTAAAACTATTTTAATGATAACTATATTGTATAGAATGATTAATAAGTACTGACCATAGGTGGGCAGGGGGTGGGGTTGGGAGTTATACCCCCCAAAAATCCCGATTATAGCCGAAACCCCCCCCCTAAAATTTGGGGGTACCCCGGACATCCCCCCTAAAATTGAGGGGTCCCAGTACTAAAAACGCTAAAAATGGCGTATTTGAGGTATACCCCAAAAAATATTTGGGACACCCCCCAGTCTGATATACCCCTCCCCAAATCAAGGAGGCTGCCCACCTATGGTACTGACTACTTGGGTGCTGCTGCTGTACAACGCCACTTATTAACTGATTCAAATAGGTGTTTCTTGACTGAAAAGTTTTTTTTAATTATAACCAGGAGTAGTGAGTTAAAATACGTAAGGTTTTGATATTGTAGAACGTGTTAGGGACACATTGATTCATGAACTTTGTCACGCTGCGGTCTGGCTATTCTATGGCATTCACAATGGGGGACATGGACGCGAGTGGAAGTTTTGGTAGTTTTTAAAAATCTTCTAACTTCTAAAATTAACAACAAAAAACCGCTTATTTACAAGTGGGTCCTCACCTAACACAATAAACAATGGGACTTATCACGTCATCTACAAAAAGTGCCCATGTCTTAGCTGAAAAAACTACATTATTTTCAGCTTTATTTTGGAAATTACAAGGTTAAACTGAAAACGTCTTTAAATTTTTGACAAATCAATTTTTTTTAAATTTCGTACGGCTAATTAATCGGGTTTTTATAATTTATCTTATTTTTATCTCTTATTCATGTCTTTTTAGTAAGAGTAAAAATATTTTTTCTAAAATTGAAACAAAATTTATTACTATGGGACGGGTTTTTATTCACTTTGCGTTTATTATTAACGTTTTTGTGATAAAATTCAATTGACTCCATTCTGTGAGTGAATACAGATTTTAATTGGCAAAAGTACATAGTTAAAAAACCAGCAAAGTTTTTCTGCGACAGTCCGCTCAGCGTGCAAACTGTCAAACAAATGAAATTGAATAAATTAATTTTTTATGCATAAACACTTTTTTTAATAGGGCGTACAAAGCTAGTCAATGTTTTCCTGATCTTCCGGTAGTAACCAGGTGTCACAGTTATGATATTAGAGCAAAGTATACCTACAAGTGTTTTACGTGTGGACAAGCGTAAGTTTGGTTTATTTAAAAAAAACGGAAGCAATGCATTTTAAAAAAATTCAATTTATTGTTTTTATGCAATTTGTTATAAAATACTAAACTTAAGTTCTTTTGTACAAACGACTAACCATTTATTTTTTAAACCAAATAGCTAAGTAGTCACCTAACGAAGCTATAAAAAATCACTTGTTTTTCGACAGTTCATCCATGTGCACTCAAGCACTCACTATCTTTTTTTGAATGAATGAATAACAAATTTTTTTTGTTTTATTTTATTCATTAAAATTTTTTGTTGTTAAAGCTTAACTGGCGGAAAATTTGATTTAAATAGCAAATTAAGTATTATAAAAATAAATCGGTATTGAATATAAATAATTTTTGAAACAAACTTTTCCTTATTTTACTTTATTAATACCTGCCAGATTATGTTTATTTTTTATTCATTATTAAAAGTCACTTGATAACATAATTGATTTATCGAATTTCAGAGTACAAAGGCATTCTAAATCGCTTGACGTGGAAAAGAAAGTGTGCGGCGTATGTCATGGAAAGTTTCAATTGATTGTCAATACTAAACCGAAAGGAAAACAAGAAATGAAAAATTTAACTTTGAGCAATACACGAACTCGGTCAAGCGCTACATAAAAACGCGACACGACGGTCCCTGGAATAAGATGGGGTACGAAACGACGGTCTCAAAAGAATGCGTTTCCGATTCTATTGTTGCAAAGTTGAGAACAAGAATAATTTTACAGCATTTTAAAGCGTGCAAACTAAAGATAAATCCTATCAGGGTGAAAATAGATGAGTGGTAAAATAACCACTCGTTTTTTGAGAAGATATTACGTGCTGAAAAACACATGACGCAATCAAATAATACTTGGTTACATCAAAAATATATATATATGGCTATTATAATGGCTTCCTCTCCATTTTAACTCGCCGTATTAAAATGACTTATGCCATTATAATGGAGAGTGCCATTTAAATGAAGAGGCTCATTATAATGACCTACTTTTTCGTACTTTTTTTATATAGGAGTTGCACATTTTTCGTTATATTATATATTTTTGGTTACATGACCGCTGAAAACTTTTTTTTAGTTTTTGTCTCTCGCAAGTTTATTGTTTTTTTCTTCCTGGCGGAGAGCGGTTACGCCTTTAATTTCAGTCTGGAAGACTTTAGCTTTAATTAAATTAGAATAAATAAATTAGACACATGGTTTTAAAAATTTTACGTTAATAAGTTAAAAATAATTTGGTACACATTTTTATTCACTTTCTTAAAAGTTGAATTTTTGTTTCGATTTTAAATTTGAAATTCGATTTATCCTCTTTTAACAAACTAAAACTTTTTGCATTTAACGAGTTACTTTAATTATACTTTAAAGCAAATACAAGATTGCTAAATAACTTAAATTAATAGCTTAAATCCTGTGAATGCTATAAATTTACTTACATTTCGTAAAATAATATAATAATATTATTTTCGGTTAAACAATCTTTTACTAAAAATTAATGCGACAAATATTGCGTCGTGGTATATATATAGAATGTATAGATACTTAGCTTGATTTTAAGGTTTCGCTTAGGTGTAAGGAAAACAAAATTTTGTTTTGTTATGGATTTAAAAGATTTTCAAAAAGACCTAAAAAACCCCCCGAAAAAAGCCAAGGAAAAACGCAAAAACTAAAAAAACGCACCGCGCGAAAAAAGCCCCAGGCGGGAAAAGCAAAAGAAAAGAACGCACCCTAGAAGAAACACGCGAAAAATAGCCCCACTAGGAAAAACGCGAGAGACTAGAAAAAGCGCAGGCGGGAAAAGCAAAGAAAAGAACGACCGAAAGAAACCGCAAAAAAGCCCCACAAGGAAAAACAGACAGAAAAAACACGCAGAAAAAAAGACCCCACGAAAACGAACGAAACAGAACGCAAAAAAAACACCGGGAAAGACGAAAAAAACGGAAACAAAAAAACAAACGCCACAAAAACACAGCAGAAAACAAAGACAAATAGCTAGCAGCTAAAAAAACAATATCAAACAGAAACAAAAGAAAAACAACAAGGAAAAAATAAATAGAATATAAAAAAACAAACAACAACGAAACACAAAAGAAAAAAAACGCTAGACAGTAACGATAAAACAAAGAAACATAAAAGGCATTATCTCGCAATATTTGGAAATCAAGTATGAAGATCATATTAGTTCTTATTTCTTAACAAATATGATTCTACGATCATGCGAAAAAATCGAAAGCCACGAAATACAAAACATATTCAAAAACGAAATAAATAAACACGGTTTATTAAAACAAAAATTTTAAAACGGAAAAGCACAAAGAAAATTTATTTTAAACATACAGACGCGATGGCAAATAAGAGTTAGCATAACAAATTTCTCATATATAACGTTAAACTACCAATATGGCAATGTATTGAAAAAGATCTTAAAAATTTCTAAAAGACACAACATAAATAGAGCATCGAATTATTAAGCCAAAAACAATCAGCGAAAAAATTCGAAATTTATTACACAAACATACTGAAAACAGATCATTATTATTTCATCTATAGCCTACTTTCAATAATATAATCGGAAGCTGATCAATTAACACGAGAAAACTCGAGCTCCCTTTAAATCAGCGATTTAGCTATTTAAGCTAAAATACACTTAAAGACTCTGGATATTTGAGCTATTTATCTAATAAATTTGAAAAAAAAAAGTAAATTACAGAAAATACAAATAATCCATCATCACTCTTAATTATAATGAAATTATTACAGAAATAGGAACTCCGAGCTCCGAGGCCCAAGCTGGCCTCCATCTTTAAAAGCGAGCTCCCTCCGAGCTCTGAAGCTCAAAGCTCCAAAAAATATCACTAATTTTGAGAAAAACTATCTACACGCGGAGAAATTATCTCATATTTTAAGTATTTAATGCAAACATTAAACTCCCGTAAATCAAAAAAACACGTAAAACATTTACAAAATCAAATAGCTGAATTAACATTATTATATAAATTATTAGGCAAGAATAGACCTACCCTCCAAAATCATCTCGAAAAAATCCCATGAACAGGACTCTGACTCTGAGCCTCCAATTAAATAGCGATTAAATTACTAACTGAAATACATTAAAATACTAATACCCCGAAGCCTTGAGCCAATTCATAGCTCAAGCCACCCTATTCTGTATAATCATGAATAATAAAGAGGACCATAGAATTTCAAAATTGAATTTAACTTTTCAAATTATTAAAACGATAAAAATAGCCAAAATAAACAGAGAATAAGGATTTAAGCAAATAAGCTAAAAATCCTCATTAAAAGCGAGCATCTAAACAGAGCTCCACACATTATATAAAAGAGAACATCAATAGAAAAATAAATACAAAAAATTCAGATTGATAAATAACACTAACATTTTACCCTCAATTTAAAAACATAATAACACGAATCATCCTATTATAAGACTTAGAAAATTTAAAGATCTTAACAAATACATCACAATATAGTAAAAACCGATATATAGAAAAATTAAACCTAAAAAACTAACTATTCCAGAACACACAAAAAAATAAAATCTACCTCCAAAAAAAATAAAAAAAAACACAGAATATATCAAATACAATCCTCATTTATATAGAGAAATAGCATATTAAAAATAAAGAAAACAATATATAACAACCACAAAATATACCAAAAGAAAAACAACAAAAAAAAACCAAACCAACAGCAAACAAAACAAACAAAAAAACAAAAAAAAAAAAAACATAAACACACAAAAAATAAAAACCAAACACAAAAATCCATCAAAAAACACAAACACCCCACAACAAAACAAAAAAAAAAACCAAACCAAACAAACAAACCCAAAACCACAAACCAAACAAAACCCCCACTACATTTAAAAATGTTTCCAAAGATATTCTTTTCGAAGATATTATGCGGAAGGTATTTTTTAGTGCAAATAAAGTGTTTAAAAATACATTAATATTACTTGTTTGTTATGAAATAATTTAAAAGCTCTATATTAAAACTTGATGGCAATAGCAGGTAGAAAAACGTGCTTTTTCTTCTTGAAAACGTGATATTATTTCCTGCTGTAGGAACCCCATTATGTAGTTAGGACTGTCGTGAAGCGGGACCGTCGTGTCGTAAATCCGAGTGAAAATGAAAACCATTTTTGATCATAAAATTTTTATTTTATAAAATCAATATGTTTTTTTACATAATATTGGCCAAACGACGATTTTTTCTGAGATGGTAGTGAGTTATGGTCTTTTTAATTATATCAAAAATTTGCTCTACGTTTTATTTCAGGAATTTTTGCAAAAAACACTAAATACTTATGCTATAGTTGTGCATCACCAAATATGGAGGAAGTATTTCAGGTATATTTTTGTTATTAAGCTTATGAATTGAATTAAATTTTTGCTCTTGTAAACTTATGGAATTTTTTATTATGATTTATAGCTTATTTAACGTAATGATCAGTTGTCGGAAAAAAGCTAGGGTAGTGCATTTAATTTCGGCACTTTTTCAAATTGGCCATTTTTGATTTTGGACTATATCTTTGGTAATCCTGGACGGAATACGACCTTTAATAGCTCAAATGAGAGCTAATTATATGTAGATGACTGTCGTGAGCTTTTTATGTGTTATGTTACGATATTTTGTTGTGAAATTGTGTGATTTGAAAAAAATTGTTACTCGTTTTTAGAACATGGGCATTTCATAATTACGCAATAAATTGGTTTAAAAATTAAACTGTCACGGTAAAATTAAGTCTATTTTCCGAATTTTAAATCCCCGTGGTTCTACGTTGCGTCTATGGAAGCAATCGTTATAAAATAAAATAGTGTAATTTCGGCACACATATTGCTGTAGGTAAAAACGGGTTGAAAACGGGTCTTAAATTGTAGTTGTAAATACTTAAAAGACAACTTTGAAATGTGTAGAGGTCATAGCACTGCATTTAAACTCGATTAAGGGGGTCCTTTTAAAAAGTGCCGAAATTAAATGCACACATTTAATTTCGGCAATTTGCCATTTTTTTAAACTGATTTAATTAAGTAAAAAAAACTACTTCGGTACAGTGAAACTTTTGTGACGCAACGTAGTATCTTGAAAGCTTCAAAATGAGCTATGAAACATAAAAATCGGGCCATACAGTGAAAATTTACATCGGAAAAAGAAAAAAGTGCCGAAATTAAATGCACTACCCTAATTGGTTTGAACTAAATTCTTGCCAAGTTTCAGGTCTGTGCCTGCCTTCATCGAATGCTATTTTTTTTGTTTTCTGCCTTTGTTTTGATTGGTTGCCGCTCAAACTGTGAAACTATTTTCTGTGAAATTTTCGTGAAATTATTTAACTGATCAAGAAATAAATAAGACGTTATCTGCTGTATCATGTAATTTATAAAAAGGGGTGGAGATTTGTAAAATCAAAATTTACAAACGTATCTTTCTGAAATAGGCGCTTTATTAAAAACAGCTCTTATTTTTCATATTTGTACAAAAGCGTTTACTTACATAAATAATCATAAAAACATGTGAAAACATTTTTACATAAGCGATATTCCATTTCCATGTACCAAGTGAGAAAAAAAAACAAAATGTTTCGATAAATGACTCACCAAAGTTTATTATTTAAAAACACGTTATGCCATGAATTAACCAAACTGTTTTAGCTAAAAAATAATATGAATAAATAACATACATCAGCACTATTTTATATCTAATTTATACCGTTAACTACTATTTATTAATCCATTTAAAAATATAAAACTTTAGAATCAATATATTTTTATGTTTTAGAATTTAACTGACATTGGATTCAAGGCACCACCGTTGTCTTTCACTAGCAGTTGCGATTTTCCAAATATGACATCTGTAGGAATAACTTCTTGTGGTGGACCCTGCTTCGCCACAGCTTTAGAACTTAGTATTTAATTTTGATTATAAAATTCTAAAACAATACACGAATGGTTTGTGCTAAAACTTATGAACGCATAGCTTAGCTAATGTGTAACACAGAGTATAACTTCCGAAAAAAGTATTACTCTAGCGCACGTTTTCTTTTGCGCGCGAAGACCAATGATCGAGTGAGCGAACAAATTGAAATATTTGAACATAATTATACTTGCGTTCAAACGGAATCAATTATTTATATAAATGAAAGGCGAAAAACGAACAACGCCGACGGTTAGCAATAACGAATATTTCACCTGCAGACATCATATTAAATTTTAAAGTATTTGACAATTTAAAGATAGTAAGTTTTAATAAAACAACCCACGAATTTTTATTCTATTTTTCTATTTTTTTACAAAATAATTTTATATTATACAACAAAACAAATAATATATATGTTTGAAGTTTTTTGATTAACAGAAAATACACCAAAATTGATATGAATATGAAAGATAATTTAAACAATAAACAGTCATTTTTTCGTGCAGTTTCTTGTTTCCGAAATTTTCTTACACAGTAGCAAAACAGTACACACTGAGGCGTTTTATATAGGGTAACTGACTTAATTTCGGCCACCTTTTTTTATTTTTTTGAATAAGTTTTTTCTGGATTTTTCAATCAAGCCGAAATTTGGCCTAAAAATCAAACAATAGCTATATTTGTTATTCCAGTGCAAAATTTGAATATTTCTGTGATACTTAAAAATCAGTGAAGGTTTAAACTTTTTTTTTAAAGTGGCCGAAATTAAGGCGCGTGCCATTTATTTCGGCCACCTACAAAAAACTGTCCATAACTATTGCTTAAACGAACAATAAAAATTTCTAAAGGTTGCAAATTTACCCTTAGGTATTGTTCTTGGTACATATAACTTAATTTTCCCTGTTTGCGAACTTTAATAGTTATTAGCAAGACTCTAAATAATTATGTCAAAACCTTAAAAAAACAAGTTTTAATAATTTGCATTTTTTGTTCAATTTTTATTTTTGGCTTAAAAAACGTCAAAACAAAGTCAAACGAGCAAAAAAATTTCTTTATAAATACGGTAGTACAATGATATTTAAAAACAGCAAAAAACGGCAGTTTCTTTCACCTAAATTTTCAGGTGGCCGAAATTAACGGAATCTTAAAATGCGCAGTTAGTTAAACGCATTGCAAAATAATTTTGAATAAAATATTAAAACATGAAAATTAACAATTTTGAGCCTTAAATAGAAGATATTTTAAGGTTATATATTGCTTCGTTCTAAATATGATGCAGTTTAAACACAAAGCAAAAATTAAGAAAATCATTAAAAATTCACTTTTTGTATGAAAATGTTGATAATGTAGAATAATAAAAATAAAAAACTTTTGCAAAAACACTTTATTCAACATTAATCCAGTTACTTTTGTGCTAGTTCTTTTGTGTTTTAAAAATAAGCCAATTTTCTAACACCCTAAATTGGTGGCCGAAATTAAGGCGTGGCCGAAATTAAGTCAGTTACCCTAATTGACATTTTTTTATTAACACTTAAAATAAACCAATTTTTAAACCAAACCAAAATTTTTTTAGAATTTTTATAACAAAGTTTTATAAGTGTACAACTCTAGCTCATGTATATTATAATATCAAAAATCCTTTTGGCCCTTCTTGGATTAAAATTTAAAATATTTTTGCAAGAAGTTAGAAGGTTTTCAGGAATTATCGACCTTTTAATTTTGAAGTTTTCAAGCTATAAATAAATAGTTGTGCGGCAGTATTTGCTTAGCAGTATTTCCGCTTGCATATTATGGGATTTCCGCGGAATAAATTCTAGCGAAAAAACTTTTTTAGGCTATTTTCGTTTTTTTTACAACCGCGACGCAATTAGAAAAATGTACCACGCAACATTTTGAAAAGAAACAAAAATTTTATGTTTCAGTTTTTTTATTTTATATGTAATACTTTTGCAAAAAGTAATAAACTAAATGTTTTTTATATTAGGAACTAAATCGCCTCAGCCGCCCAAAGATAGATAAATTTTTTAAAAAAAAAATCATTTTTTCAATTTGTTTTTTTTCCTGGTGTTCTAAGTTCTAAGTGTTATTTTGGGGCCATTTAAAAACACTGTTTGTCCTTTTGTGTTAAAAATTGTTTTTATAATTTTGGAAAATACTATATACGGTATTACTGTTGCTTTGCACGTTTTTATAGTTTTTTTTATTATAAAAAATTTTTAATTATGATTTTTTATGCCTTATTATTCTCAACATGATTTGGCTTTAGATGTTGTGCACGCAATATTGCGAAACAATAATTTTAAGATTAAAATTATGTATACTTTTTTTAAAGTCTATATACAACCCAAAAATTAATCAAAACGTTATCATAATAAATTTTCATTTAGTTACGCGTGTTCAATTAATTAACTCATATTTTTATAAGACTAGACACAACCCAAAAACAAATCAAAACTTTATCATGATAAATTTACATTTAATTACGCGTGTTCTCAAAGACTATTAAAAACATTTTTGCGCCTAACCAAAACCTAAAAATTAAGCAAAACTTTACTGTTATAAGTTTTTATTTAATGATGACGCGTTCTTGGACAGTCTTTTTTGTTTAAAAAAAATTTGCGCCGAAGATATTGCACATCAAATTTATTTATGGACAGTTTGGACAAGTTTATGGGTATAGTTTGTTTAGCCTTCGGGAGTAAATCTCTGTCCTGAGTTTATTATAAATAATATAAGGTAAGAAAAATATTCTCGCGGTTCCAGGGGGCGGTGCACTAAACGCGTAACGGGTCTAACTTCGGCGTGGAAATGTCGACCGTGGCACGACCTGCGTGTCATTAACGTCAAAATCGATGGACATCATGTTGTTCCCAAATGCATATTCATAGTTTTAATTCTTGACCCGACAAGGCAACGGCCTCACCCTCACCCGGACCTGTTGTGAACACGCTGATGTTTTGTGAATACGTTTCTTTAATTTGGAGACGGACGAAAAAAAAACATAGCGCATACTAAAATTAAAACTAAAATTATTTTACTACATATTTTTTCAAATATTTGCAACAAAAAATTATAAAACTTTTAAACCTTTGTTTTTTATTTGTAATAGTGATATTCATCAGAACACCGCTTCGTGAAGCTCCGCCTTTTTTTCTACTATTTTCTCGTAAATAATAAAAAAGTAATGCGATAGATTATTTTAGCAAAAATTTTTTGTAAATGAAGTGTTTTTTCTTTAAAACTTGTCAAAATCTATAAAATTTTTTTCATCACCAGTATGTAAACATTTACACTTATAAACCATTTTTTACCTTTTGGTTTTACTTTTGTAGTCCATTGGTAGGTTCCGTTTTATTTCGTTGATTTCAATGTCTTTAAGGTTTTTTTTGCTCTTGGGTCCCCAGTAACTTTTTAATAGTTTATTCGTGTTCATATTTATTCAACTATAGATTAATTAGTTTATTTTCGCGTCTTTTGTAGCATATTTTGAAGGCTGCCGCTGTCTAAAAGCTCATTTAACTCAGGTGATGAAACAGAAACTAAACCCCAAACAATATTTTTTACTATTTCAGATCCCAGAAACTTTATTCGCGGATGCACATTGCGCATGATGGGAAGGAACGTTCCCGTACCCGACGGTGTAGCTTGTGACCAAACCGCGGACAATTTTACAGTGCACTGTTACTGTAATATAACCAACTTTTGCAACGTTGTCGATCCTGTGGAATTGAACAGGGTGCTGTACAGTCCGGCGGAAACCACAGAAACTGCGAAATCGGATGGTTTAGTAGAATTAATAGAAGCAGACACAAAAACCCAATCGAGAACTACGACTGCTTTAACTGAAGCGGTAACAGCAAGATCAACTAGCAGCATGACACCAACAACAGTCGAAGAATTGGAAACTACGACGAAAAATGCAAGCAAACGCTCTGGGGAAATTACAGTTACTATCATGGTCATTTTTGGATTGTGTTTATAATTTGTGATTACAAAAATGAAGAAAATAATTTAGAGCGTTTGCCTTATCTATTTTTCATAAAACAGGCAGAATTCTACAAGTATTTTTAACCCTATTTTACTTTACAGTATACACAGGGGCGTAGCCAGGATTTCGGAAAGGGGGGTTGTACTCCATACAAATTTTTCGAAAGGGGGGGTTGTACTCCAAATTTTCAAAATACCGTAAAAAAGACATTAAAAAAAGGTAAAATTTTTTGCGCTTCGCGCTCAGTAATTCTTTTTGCTGTTATTTGCATTGTTTTTTTAAGTTAAACTTGAAAAATTTCCGGTTTAAAAAGGTATAACATTTTTAGATATCTAAATTATTTAGATATTTATTTTTAAAAAAGGTAGATCTTCGCTCCGCTCAGCGCGAGGAAATTTTTTAAAATTGTTCTCTTGGGACCCCCAAATTTTTACCTCCGCCAACCCAAAAGGGGGGGGGGTTGCCACCCCTACAACCCCCCCTGGCTACGCCCTTGAGTATACATAAAATTTAAGGCCGGAATTCACAAAGAGGGATAATCCTCGTGCAAGCTCGGTGTTAGTTAATCCGGACAAATTACAGTAGGTTTCGGTATACCTGGGGCTAAGTCTGTTAAAATTTCATTAAACGATAAAAAAATGTAAAAAGCAAAATTTAGAGAAATGATTTGTATAAAAAAAACTGATAAACTTTTAAATCTCTATTAAGAAATAGCAAATTTGTGTAAAAAGTGGCAGAACACAATATTGTAAATATAATGCTAAACAAGGAATTTTTCGAGAAAAAAAAAATTAGCCGCGAAACCTACTGTAACTTGTCCGGATTAACTAACACCGTGCTAGCACCCAAAAATACCGTAGTTTACACGGTGCTTACACCGAATACACTAACACGGTGTTTGCACCGTGTTTACCCCGCTTTGTGAATTCCGGCCTGTGTCAAGAAAAAACGCACGGACAGATGTTTTTAGGAAATTAACCAAAAGGTAGATAAAATTTGTTATTGTTTAAAATACATAAACTTCCTAGGCGTGTAACATTGCGGGTAATTGTGTGATTATTATTAAACAAAAGATTTTGTTTGCGTGTCCAACTCAAATTGCATTTCCATTGAAGTATTTTATATTTTATTAAATTAATTAGCGAGGGTAACTTATCATGTGTGGAGCGGGAAAGCCAGCGGATAATTTAGTCCCGCGGCGCCAGACATAAAGAACGTGGGTAAATCCCATCATCGACGTTTCTCTTTTGATACTAATTGATTTGAATGATTTCATTCAATTCCTTGTTTATTTATGATCAAAATAAAAATTTAAAAAACCAACAGAAAAATAAATACTAATTGCTCAGTGAAATTTCAATTCAGTATTTTCTCAAATATCAACCAAGTTTGCAGACCGCTTTTTCCTTTAAATAAAAGATTTTTTACTATAACACAAAATGCCCTAAAAAAAGCCATAGTGAAACCATTTTGAAGGATTATACTTCATTTTGAGGACGTTAGGACTGTTACTAAAAAAAATTCTGCCTTCGGAAAATTAACGGCAGGTTTGAGGCAGCAAAAATATCTTAAAGGCGGTGTTAAGGCAGTCAAAACCGCCTCGGGGGCATTTGGTACCTTATTTTAAGGCATATGCGTACATGTGAGGCAGGAAGGCATCAGAGGCAGGTAGTAGACAGCTAAAACTGCCGCGGAGGCAAGTAAACTTAGAATGGAGACAGCAAAATTAGCGATAAAGGTAGGAAAAGGAAAGTAAAAATCTGCCATCCTAATTGAGACTTATTTTTATTACTGTTATCAGAATTTTATGGCGAAAGACAACTATTAAGTTTTGTTTATTTTTAAATAGTTTTTATCAGTTAAACAAGATACAGCCACAAAATACCATAACACATAATTACATTAATATTAAAATGTAGTTGTTTAAAAAATCAATCGTTCATTTTATAAAACCAAATGTTCAAAAACAGGTGACACTTTCACTATTTTTTCCGTTTAAGAATAAATAATAACATAAAAAGTAAGTTCACAGTGTATGCATTATATATAGTCTTTTACATTGGCAACCTTGGTCGATTAGGGATTACCGGTACATTTTAAAACAGATTTTATTACAGAAATCTTTCTTAAAAATCCCCCCAATATTTTTTCAAAACGAATAATAATACTTCGCTAATACTTTCAAAACAAAAACGTTTGGACTTCTGATAAAAAGATTTTAGATAAATATTTATTTCAATACAGTGAAACCTGATTTTTTTAATCGTTCTGATAAATTCCTTCATAAATTCTGGCTAAAGGCTTAAAAATAAACATTCTACAAAAATTTTTTAAATAAAATTCAACAAATTAGAAACTGTTTCTTTGCTTCACACCCAATTTATACCAACCGGTTGATTGTTAAATTTAAAAAAAATTAAACCGAATTAAATACCGAATTAAATAAGATTTGTAAGAATATGATGCACTAATCCACTATGGTGCTTCTTAAACTGCAACGTGTATAACGATGCACGTAAAAAAGACCAAGATTAAGCTTAACAGGTTTATGAATTAAAAATAAATTATTGAGTTGTATTTTAATTTTATTAAATTATAATTATTACCATTTATTCAGAAAAAAACCACCATAGAAAATTATCTTTCAAGAAATACTAAAAAAACTGAGTTTATGTTAGGCATACAACTTTCTATTTTGTCTTTAAGGGACCACCTAAAACCAACAAACCCATTTTTGAATTCTTAGTGTTGTTCAAGAAAAGATTTTATTAAACTCAAGTCAACGGTTATACTGAAAGAGCGGATTCTAGGCATCCATCTGGATTTTAAACTGAAGATTCCAAAATTGCAACTTTTTCATATCATTAACAGTAATCATGGAAATGTGTTTGGTTTTAATATTATATTAGGATTATGAAAACACAATGTTTACTTAAAAGTTGGACAGAAATGCTAGAGTTTTTAGCAAGGAAGAAGAATGATCGTACATATAAAACTTCGGCGTTGGCACCTCGAACAAAATAAACCAAGGAGTCTATTATGACGCAGTGTTAAGTTTTATACGTTTTTATTATCGATTATATTTCGCCGTAGTGTTGACTATTCCAGCATAATTTTCTCGACTGAACTTTTTTATAGCTAACTTTTAGCACTATCCCACAAAATAGGATTAACATTTCTCGAAGAAGTATGAAAAAGCGAAATTTTTACACACTGATACCAGCAGATCGAGCAGTTTACATAATAAAGTTAAAAACTAACATATTGAAAACATATTTCAGACATTAAATTTATTCGGTTTCTAACGCAATCGATACATTTACAATTGGATATTTTGTATAAAATTATGTTTAAATTCTCAAACAAAATCAGAGTGGAGTGGGTAAATTTTGTTAACACTAATGTTATACGAAAGTTATCAGTGTGTGTCCACACTATAACTTTTGTAAAGATTGCAATTTTTTATCACTAAATATAATTAATGTTTTTAAACTAATGCAATTATTTTCGTACAAATTATGGTTACTGGAAAACTAAAATAATACATTTATACATGTTTCATGTTTATTTAAACAAGACTTAGCTTTATAATGTCGAAAATAAGTTTTTTTTAAACACTAGAACCTATGTTACAATAATGTAATGCTAGTAGGTATTTACATAAATGTACACAATCCACCTACGAAGCTAGTTTAACAAATTTCACCTCACGGCATTAAGAATTATCCATATATTTAGTTAATTAAATGGACATTTTTACAACCAGAATTTTTTTATTTTGCTAAGTCAATCACAATTTTTGCTTGATGTTTAACGCACAGGTTTGAAAAACAGAAATAATTCGAATTTTAAATTCATGGGAATTTGTACCCGTAAAATTAAAAAAATACTGTCCTAAATAAAAACTTTTTGAGACTTAGATTTAAGAATTTCAAACTTTAGGAATTTCTAAGAGTTATCGAATCAGGTCCTAGTTTTTAAAATTAAAGAAAACGCCGTTTGTGCTGTATAACCATTTGTTTCACATGTAGGTATGTCATAAAAGTGACAGTTAAAGTTGTTTCAATACCGTTGTTGCAAAGTTTAAAACTTTTTTGTTTCAGCTGTAAGACATACAGCGCGAATGTGGTATTGATTTAATGCTCTTCTTCAGTTTTCCCACCGTACACCGACTCGTCACTGTAGCAAATGTACAAAAACAAATCTTCCTCGTGGTGATCCTGAACATTTCAAAAATATATAAAATATCGCATAAAAACGTAACACGCACCTATTAATAATAGAAAAAATATTTTATACATTGTGCATGGGCGTAACTAATATTTTAAAGAAGATGAGAGAGAGAAGGATGAGTGAGGTCCTGTCAAATTCAACTTAGAGGACAATTTTGGAAAAGAAAAAAATGTTAAACTCTGAAAAAAATTTCTGCGCCTCACGCGGAGTGTTTATTTATTTAATAAAATATAGTAATAAATAGGGATGTGCTGAATGTCATTTTGTGACATCCACGGATGCGGATTTTTGGAAATAGAAATCCGAGGATGTTTATTGAACACATTTCTTACCATATCTTTTTTTAGTTCTGGAGTGTTTTTTATTCGTTTTTTTAGTTTTGAAAGAAAAAACAAAAAAACGCTGAATTTAGCTAAAAAACATTTTATTGCAATTTTGAGCTTTTTGTGGCTAAAAACTCATTTAGACCTCAAAACTTTGGCTAAGAAAATGTGAAAAATTTATAAAAAATAGGTATTATCAAAATTAAGAAGTAAAAATAAACAATAATACACATCAGTAGATGTGAATTTACAAATCTGCGGATGCCAAAAATAGTGCGGATGTCCGCGGATGCTGAGGACATCCCTGATAATAAAAAAGTCGAAAATTTTTTTCTTTAGTGCAAAACATTCGAAAAAGGAGACAAATTAACATTGTCATTAAACTTTTACTATTTGCCATAAATAAGTGTTTAGTGTTTCTATTGTTTTTTGATTTTTATTAGATATCTAATTAGAAATAAATTCCAGTATTATTCATACAAATTTTATTGCTAAATTAAGCAAATAAAAAAAAAATTGAAGATAATAATTGCGCTTTTTTTCTCCATTGTACTGCAGTACTGGTGATAAAGGGGTTGAGCATGGCGAAAATTGGACGCTTAAAGCCGGTTCACACCGGAGTGGCAGCTGATAGCTGATAGTGAACGCGCGCGTTTCCATCATTACACTTTCATTGTTGCTGCGGTGTAAACTGTATGCGCTGTGCGTCACCTATCAGCTGCCACTCCGGTGTGAACCGGCCCTTAGAAGTTTTTGTTAAGAAGGTGGGGGCAATCATAAGTATTTTTGGGGTGACAGAGAGGTCCACCCCACCCTCTAGAGCCAAAATTTCGGAATTATTCTCTTAAAAAAAACCCAGGACCCAGGGACCCCCTGCCGACCAATTTATAGGTATATTTTTTTAGTTTTAATTGTCAAAAACATAGTTTTTTAATAAAAAAACTGTTTAAATACATATTTTAGGCCTAAATAGGCTGTTTTAGTATATAAAATTCAATATTAAACCTAAAAACACTTAAATTACTGATTTAAAAAACTTTGTTAAAAAATGGGACCCCTTGGACCCCTTTAAAATTAAAATGTTGCACCGCAGGTCGCACATCCTGAAAAGTCAGGAGGTCCCAACCCGACGCCCCCAACAACCCCCTTAAATATTTTGGCCTTCCACCCGGGGGTGGACCCCCTAGCGGACCTAACCAAAAACACCTATGGGGCAAGGGCAAGGAATGGGGTATGCTTGATATTCCAGTAGTATCCATAGGTGTTTTTTGGGGGGGACAGAGGGGTGCACCCCCCCCCCTAGAGCCAAAATGTTGGACCCCCCTAGAAAAAATCCAGGGGCCCCCCTCCCCCCCCAAAGCTCGAGAGCGGTCCGGCCTGACCCCCCTAGCGAGGCTGACCCCCCTCCCGACCAATTCGGAAGTATATTTTTTTATTTACTGTCAAAAACACGGTTTTTTAGTTAAAAACAGTGTTTAAATACACTTTTTAGGCCTAAATAGGCTGTTTTAATACATAAAAATCTATATTAGACCTAAAAACACTTAAATTATTGAGTTAAAAAAATTTTGCTAAAAAATTGGACCCCCCTGACCCCCCCCCCAAATTTGAAATCTCGCACCCGGGGTCGACCCCCCCTAAAAACCCCGGGGGGTCCGGACCCCCCTGGCCCCCCCTAAAAAATTTTTGCCTTCCACCCGGGGGTGGACCCCCCCCCCCTAGCGGACCCGACCAAAAACACCTATGGTAGTATCCCCACTGATAAACGATGAAAATGGGTTGTTTGCAGGATATTCTCCAAAAATTTTAGACCACCGTAAGCGGCGCCTAAAAATTTTTAATGATACACCCCCGCCACTTCCCAAAAAATCCAAAAAGCGGCATACCTATATATACGCATCTGTTGTCAGTCATAATAACTAAGTAGCTATCTGACAGCGTTCATGATGCTATTAATACAACACTGCCAAATTTTTCAAGTCAAATATACGAATTATGCTTGCAACTAAAACAAACAAACCTGGTAAAGTTGACCCATTGTTGTCATTGTTTGAGGAATAACATTGTTGACAAAGAAAAACAGGGCATCTTCTGGTCTCAAATGGATTCTTTTTCTGATTAGAAAGTAAAATTGACCTGACATAGAAATTAACAATATGAAATTAACTTTTTTCACTAAAATCTTAAAAGTTATTAACATTGAAATTAATAATGTATACATTGGTTTTTTAATTGCGTTATTTGTCGACAAACATTAACCTTGTAGCTAGGTTTGATCAAAAGAAGAATATTATGCTGATTAATTTTAAAGAATATAAACAATGAAATAATGCTTATTTTAGTTTTATTTTAGTCCAAAAAGCACTTTTTATGGGATTTTGTGCCAGCAATTTTAAGGGCCCTTCTTTTATTTTTCTAAAATCAGGTACAAATATTTAATACAATTTTAGTGCATCATGAAGGCATTTTTTAATCAATATCAACAGACCTGTTCACTGCCCCTTCCCTGGGGTTTAACGTGGCAGAGGAACGGGAAAGGGGGGGTTGACAATTTTTAAACCAGAAATGTGCAAAAAAAAAGAAGAAAATTTCAAAAAATTGGAATTTTAAGTAAATTTACGCCTAAAATGGCTTACGCTTAACCTTCGCTAAAATTTTTACTTTCGCAAAATTTTGGCGAAAATAGGCCAAAAAATTGTGAATATTTTTTTGTGTTTATTTCGTTTTTGAGTGGAGAGGGCATAAAACGGAGGAGCACAGCAACTAATAAAGCAGGGGTGGCATCGCCACACCGTCCACAGCTCAAAATCAATATAGTTTTTTTCGATTTTTATATTGATTAACTTCTGATTCGCAGTTCCTACCTTTGTTTGTATTTGTTTAAGCAATTTTATTGCGGAAAATTAGGGGGCCGGCAGCCAGCATTTGTAAATGTATTATTGAATAACCTTGATATTGTTTGTAAATTGTAAGTACCCACGTAAAAAATTACATAAATGTTTATTTTACTCATAATGTGCTTACCAACCATTTCTTATTTGCCAATAATTTATTTTAAAAGAATGCGCTTACCAACAGTTAAATCCGAAGGAACAAGATATTTCTTTTTATCCAAATCACGAAGTCGGCTTCTTGGAGCTTTTTCGACAATCACCTAAATTACAAGGTAAATTTATAATAAGACACTTCACTCAGTGAATTACATGAGTAAGAAAAATTGAGTGTATAAATAGTAAATATAAACTTATAATAAAACATGTTTATTACCAATGACAGGTAACCCTGAACCTTGGACAGCAATGCCCCCTCTCCCTCCCCTGGGCAAGGGATTTAAAGGGGAGGGGAGAGACATTTCTAAAACGGGGGGGGGGCAAATAATGGCGCATTTTTTCGTTTTAAAAAGGTGCACAAATAATGTCTTGTGTATATGTCAGCCCGAATGTTGTGTATATATTATTACCAATTTAAACAATATTTTTGGGTCAATTCTAACCAGGAAATTCGATCTTACGCTTTAAAAAGTAATTAAACTGCAATATAACGAACTTCCGAAATTGTGTTTTGTTGCAAAAAAATGATCTTTTATTAAGTTATATCAATATGTCATGCCATTAAGAACAACTTTTTAATAAGCCTTCAATTAGCTTAAAAATGTGTTGTTTTTTTTTGTTTTTAAGAGTCTAGTAGTTATAAATATATTTTAACTTTTTTATAGTCAACAAATTATGTATGGCACTTATTAAAAAACGTGCCCGACTCCAGTTGTAAAAAAATCGGAATAATTTTTAAAATACAATTTGGTATTTAATAAAATCATCATAAGCATATCATCATGATCATATATATCATATTTAATATAAGCATCATGTAATACAATTATAGTATAGACAAATAAAATCTAGCTAACCTCGGTAATTAATTGCAATATCGAATCGACTATTTAACAATAAAACCATTTAAAAATTTTAACAAAACAAAAGTGCTTCAATAATAAAGATCAAATGCCCTATTTTAATAATTTGTTTATCAAACTACTTAATTTGGAACCCAAATGCAAGTTTTTAAGAACTAAAATTGGTTAGGTTTTGTATATTTTGTAAAAAGGTGGAATTCTAATTTTTGTGGTCGGCCAGATATATTCAACCATCAGTTTGATTTTTAGGTCTCGATTAGGCCTAGGTAGGAAAAATAGTTTTAATTGAAAATATGTTTAAAAACAAGCTTTAAGCCAAAAAATTTGTAGTGCATATTTTTGTTGTTTCATGTCATTATTGACTTTTGACGATATTATTTAGGATATATGTCTTTTAACTTCAACCAAAATTTTAAAACAAAACAAAACTTACAGGAATTCTGTCAGGGTATTTCTTTCTAATTTTTTCACCTTCTGCGCGTCTTTTCTCAAAAGGATTTTCTTCTTTGTAGACCCACTTCATAATTTTGTACCCGAATAATAGCAGATCAATTGGCTTCAAACAATACAAGATACCGGTGATTCACGTAAATTTGTACAAAACGATTTACTTTTATATTTTGTTTCTTGCGCAATTCTTTCAAGTTAATACCACAACGTGCGCAGAATAATGAACACAGCTGACAATGCAAAATGTATGGCCTTATTGCAGTAAACAGCCTAACCCACGTGAGGCATCACAGCTGCGAGAATTGATTGATTCATCGTCTCTTTTATAAACGTATTATTTGTATTACGTTTTGGGACATTTTGTGTTCACTCTGCTTATTGACTTTGTGAACGTATTTCTGCATTTATAGCGCATTTTACGGCTTTATGCAAATACAAGACAAAACGTAGTTTCAGTTTGTATTTTTTGAAAACCGGTATTTTAAGCAAAGTCACTCGTCCGTGCAAGAAAAATTACATTTGAATGTGCTTGAAATATCAAGATTCTGAAAGGGATTTTCAGTTTTGTTTTTTTAAAGGTTTTTTAAAGCTTATTTACATGGAAAAGTAAAAAAATAATTACAGAAACAAAAAAAACACTAAGAAATGCAGGTTTGGAGGGTAAGTAATGTAAATAAATCAAGCATATGTTGATGGAAGACGGCAAAAAAGATCAGAATGTTTACCGTCTTTCCTCTCTTGAGTGACAAAAGCGTTTTAATCAAATAATCAGATGTGTGATCAAATCTTTATGTTCAGACAAATTTTAGCGCCTAAAAAATTCTATACAAAATCTACAAGGCAAAGACGGACGTTGTGTACTTAGATTATAAAAGCAGTTTTACATCACATCAAAAGCTATTGTATAAACTAAGGCCCGTTTGCACCATAACCTCTTAAAATAAGTAGGATAGTTAAGTAGCTGTAAATCTATATAAAATATGCATACTCCAGGCTTCTTTTAAGCAGTCTACTTAACTTAAGTAGTTATGGTGCAACCGAATTGGGGACAATCCGCTCCCGCCAATTCGCTCCCGGACAATTCGCTCCCGGGACAATTCGCTCCCGGGACAATTCGCTCCTGGGACAATTCGCTCCCGGGAGTTTTTATAAACCCCAATCTTATCAAACCAACTTCATTAGGGACAATGCGCTTCCGGGACAATTCGCTCCCGGAAGTTTTAATAAACGCAAATCTTATCAAACCAACTTTATTAGGGACGATTTGCTCCCTGGAGAATTCTCTCCCTGCCCAATTTGCTACCGGCATTTTTAATAAACTCGATTCTTTTAAAGTAATTCATTCAGACGAAATTAATGGTTTTTTTTTAGCTATTGTTTGTAAAAATGATGAGTAAATTATACAATGATTTGTTTGCAAGCGGGAAAAAATTAAGTTATATGTACCAAGAACAATACCTAAGGATAAATTTGCAACCTTTAAAAATTTTTATTCATCGTTTTGGCAATAGTTATAAACAATCACGACGGTTAATCCAATATACACAAAGGTCTTGAGAAGAATTAAACGTAATTGGTATATAACGTTCAAACGTTGGAACTAAAAAAATGAGCATAAAAAAGTTTAGAAAACTAACTATTTTGCTCTTTTTTCAACATTTTTCTAAAACAAGCTGTTATCAATGTTTTTTACTCATGTTTATTAGTTAACCACCGTTATATATATGAATTATTTCCGTTTCTTCCCGAGAACTTTGTGTACATTGAATTAATCGTCGTCATTGTTCAGAGCCAGTTTTTTCTAGGTGGCCTAAGTTAATGGCTCGCGCCTTAATTTCGGCCACTATAAAAAAAGTTTAAACCTCCACTGATCTTGAAGTGTAACAGAAATTTTAAAACTTTGTACTGGAATGACAAAAATAGCTTTCGATTTTTAGACCAAATTTCGGGTCGATTGGAAAAATTAGAAAAACTTATCCAAAAAAATTAACAAAAGGTGGCCGAAATTAAGTAGGCTACCCTATATTTCAAAAAATTTTCCACAATGAGAAAAATAAGTTGTATTAAAATATAAACTAATTCTTGCAATAATCAAGAATTTATTAAAAAACTTGGCATCAACAGTTTGTTGGTGCAAACGCAATTTGTTTTTTATGACACCTGTTTCAAAATGTCGAATTTCTTATTTACAGATATAAATAACTTTCAAAAAATAAACTCCAATTCCAGAAAGGCTTAACTTTTTTGTTTTAAATTAATACAATATTTTGTTTCAGCTTAACCTGAAGAAGACATATCAATAATAGATAATAATATCTTAATAAAAAGCAAAGCAAAAAAAAACAAAATATCACACCATAACATATCACGCCATAATGTTTCACACATTTTGGGATAAACTTTATGTGAAAATCTTGAAAGCGTTTGTGAAAGTTAAAAAATTTTTAAATTTTGTGAATGAGTTTTCATGTTTTACATGTTATATGAAATAAATTTTTCGAGCGCTTGAAAGCAGATTTTTATTGATTAAAATATTTGTTTTTTCATTGTTGTTATAATTATTTACCTTTTTTATCAATTTTTTAAGGTTTTAATTCTTCGGTGCAGAAATAATATAAAAATAATTATAATTAAAAATAAATTATATGTT
>JASAMX010034408.1:0-10417 GCA_030248175.1 Microlaimidae sp. YZB2_3
AAAAAAATACATTATTTTATATACAAGATAACAAAATGTAACTGGATTAGTCAAAGAGCATATAGATGATTACAAGCAGGACCATTCGCGACGAAAGTCTCGTTAATGAAAAATAACTGAATATTTAAATTAGTGGCGCCTTGAATAGGTTCCATAGTAGTTCGGGGGTGTAAAAAAATGGCTGACGACTTCTCAGCTTACGCAGCAGCTAGCTGTGGCTTTCTTTTCTGGAAAGCGGAGGGGGCAAACAAACTTTTACATGCTCCGGCCTGTGAATATGAATGAAAGCTGCGTCTCAGGGATGAGGGAGGAATACGCAACGCTCCTGTTTCTCCTCTCTCTGTCTAAAAGAGGGGTGGGAGGGAAATGGGGACAGGGAAGTGAGGCGAAGCAAGTCCCGCCCTGCCATCACCGCAGCTTTCGCAATCCAGCTTTCCCACAAATAATAGCACCCACGAGCTACGGAGCTGCATTTTATTTTTATGCTTTTTCTCGAAAAAATTTAAAAATATTGCCATATATTATTACAAACAAAGCTTTTCTGCGAACTCCCAAGCTTATTAAAACATTGAAAATAGTTCTAAAAATGTAATACCGTTAAACATATTTCTATGTTATAAGCTTTAGATAAGTCAGTTAGGAAACAGAGTTATTTAGAAATCTCTGTTTAATATTAGATATTATTAAGGATCGATATTGGTATTATTTATAATTTGAGTTTGTTAATCGCTTGATATTATTAATGCAAAGTGCTTTTAAAATTTGGGGTATAGAAGCATCACAAAGGTCATTTCGAACGGTATCATAACTACTAATGTTTCTAGCCTTCCAAACCATGTTCCGGAACTTCGGCAATTTCAAGTAAAGGGAGTTGATTAGAAGGTTAAAGCTATTTTTCTGCAATTTTCAATATTTTTTAGGCTCGCAAAAGAACAATTGAGAATTAATGTATAAAAAAATTTGGGTATAATTGTTTTATTTTTTTAATTATTTTTAAATTGAAAAAATAAAAGTCATTCATTTACATCAAATTTTCGTTTTGCGGTGTGATTCCGAAACAATTTTTATGCAGGCAAATTTTTTAACATCAGATTCAATCTTGTAGGTATAGGAGTGAAATAACATTAATGCACATTATAATGTACTGTGGATTCATTAGTATAACTCCAGCGGCAAAACTTTTTTTTTAATTTTAGTCTGTTTTATTTAAAAAATATTTTTTTCATTTATTTGGCTCCCCATGAAGCATGTTTGTTGTATTAATTATAATATGATATTATTTTTTGATTTATTCATAATATGTCTTTAACAAAGATTTTCAAAATATTTTATAAAAACAAAGTTTTTTAAGTATTTTATTTGCTTGAACAATTTAACATCGTTATTAAAAATATGTAAATATGGGTGAGAAAGGTTTTCTGCCTAAATAACACTACTTAATAATAATGCTTAATCTTTTTCATTTAGAATAGTAAACTTTAATAAACTTTAATTAAAATGGTCAAGAGATACGTGGAGATAATTTTTTTGTTTATCTCTATTTGTTTGTTCACCTTCTAAAAACGAACTTAACTATAAGATACCTTTGAAAAAAACAATTTGCTCTAATTTAGCAAACCAAAGAAAAACTCCAAATGACACTAAAATTAACGCAAGTAAACTAAATCGTGACTAAAATAGACTTCACAGATTTTATTAAAATTTCTTTTTAATTAACAAAAAAAAATTTAAATACACGATTTCAAGCTTGTTTTGAAATTCGTTCACCGTTTAATGATTTTTAAGTCATAAAAACATCAATTTAAAAATCTCGAGAAAAAATAAATCATGCTTAAGTAATGTATTCCAAAATAATCATTTAATAATTGACAGATTTGTTCTTCCACCCAGAAACGTATTTTGTAAGTATTTATAAATACAATTTGCATAAAACGTGGAGTTAATATGAGAAGTATAAATAAAATTTGTATAGCGCACTCATGATAAACGTAGGTTCGGGAATGAAGGGTCGCAGTTTTTAAGAAAGTCCAAAGAACTATGTATTCTTTATTTTTTTGTCTTTTTATTTTAAAAATAAGAAAATATTTTAGGTTTATAAAAAGTTCAACATGTTTTTGTTTTATCTAATAAAACAATCAATACGGTGTATTTTTTACATGATTTCATTAAACTTTAAAACCCTATTAGCTTGTATTTAACACAAATATGCATAAAACTATCAAAATATTAATTTATCCTATTTCATTTAGAAATATAATCAGATTTTGACGAGAAAAATAGAAAGCTTAAAACATCAAAAGTTTTAAACATCGTAGTATTATAAATATAGTCAGTCAACTGTGTTTATTAAATTGCTCCAAGTAGGTGCTACAAAAATCTTCAAAAACCTCTAATAATCTTTAAAGATATTAACTTAATGATTTTTACTTAGCGTTTTTTGACTTAAAGTGACTTTTTTGGCTTTTTTTCTAAATTGTTATATAGTAACATTTTAAAACCTTTCACACCAAGAAAATACAACGTTAAAACAAATGGGCATGTGGCGATGCGACAAATGTGGTTATAATTCGTTGAAATTTTAATTGCTAATAATTTGCTGGGTTTTTTTATTTACATCTAATGTATTGTATAGCTTTTAAAAAAATCAGTCAAAACGACAATTTATGTTTAATTCCGCGATGAAAACAATCAGTCATTTTTTTCCATTCCACAACCCTTGTCACACCTAGGAAATGATTTTTACAAATGGAAAAAAAGCGTTTCCGCACTGGAGTTCTTAACACCTCTTTTCCCGCGCCTCTATTTTGGGCGTGTATCGGGCGGCGGAGGAAAATCTATAGGGCAACGCACGCACGGCGTAAGAGTGATAAAGCATGGAAAAAGCTGAACGCTCCAGCTTAGCGAGTAACGCGGAGTTTCTGGTGTCTTAACTCCCCACCGTTACACTTATTTCTTTTTAAACAAATAAGCTCGAGAATATTTCTCACGACCCTGAGATGAATTTTTGAAATTTTTTGAGATTTTCGGAAATAAAGTCAAATAAGTTGCGATTATTTAAAATCGGAGACGTTCAGTTCTGTTGATATTATGAAGAGGTATACTTCAGAAAGTTTCAATTCCAAAACATTCCGCGGCTTATAAGATCCGGTCGCCTTAGCGTGGGTGGAATTGGCGCAAGCTTATTTATTCCCGGTTACCACGGCGGAACCAAACCAATCACAATTATCGTAAAATAGTCGTAACTGTGACTCCAACCAATCATAATTGTCGTAAAAAGCACGTGACTGTGATTTTTTTGTATTTAAAAAGGTAATCAGCCAAAGTCAAAGTTAACTTGCATAAAACAGGATTAAATTTGCAATACATCTTTTGAAATTTGAGTTCAGTGGTTTTTTGCAACCATAAAACAATCATAGTACATACAGTTAGTGTACTATGATTGTACTGAATTCAAAATCCCAAAGTATGTATTGCAAATTTAATCCTGTTGTATGCAAATTATTCCGTATGTGACTTTGGTGGATTGGTAAAATTATGTTGAGTCACGGACACGCCATTTTGATACTGATTCTTTCCCTCCGCTTTCCTCCACTAAAATAAACTGGAAATATGAAAGTCAGACAGAAATTCGAATCATTTTATTGGTTAAAATTTCCGATTTTAGAAAATTGGTTTATTTCCTTAAAAATTTGCATGGAAAAAGAAATAATATAATACAAAAATATTTATTTAAAAAAATCAGTAAAACACTGTTGTTGATTGCTTCCGCTTAGACCGCTATCAGACCCAGTAAGACCTCGGCTTCTGAAGATCCGTTTCCCTAGTAATGCCAGTCGAAACCGTTTTGTCGGTTCCAATGGCAAGCTTCGTAAATCGGAACTTTTTAAAAACGTTTACCACAGACCGTCTCTGAGCAGTGAACAGCGAAAAGAACAAGTTCCATTGTTACACAGAGCCAAAGAACTTAGAAATGAAAACCATTTGATATTTATTCAATATAGTGACTCTGGCGATCCATATTTGTTTGACCAAGAGAAAAAAGAAAAAATGAAAAAAAGGAATAAGAAAAGAAAGAAAAAAAATAGAAAAAAAAAAAAAGAAAAAAAAAATAAAAGAAAAAAAAAATAAAAAAAAAACAGAACCAAAAAAAACAAAAGAAAAAAAAAAAAAAAAAAAAAAAGAAAACCCAAACACTAGTGGAAAACAAGGGCTTAAACTTAAACAAATTTTCTAAATATGATAAAACGCAACCCAGTAGCAATTTACTGAGTACAAAATCAAGCATAACAAAAAATTCTATTAAATTAGTATCTTTGAACACAAGATCTGTTTTAAGTCAGCTTGATGAGTTTGAGCTCTTGATTTCTGGTACAGACTTAAATTACTGTTTTCCAGATATTGTGCTTGTTCAGGAGTCTTGGTTAACTTCAGATATTCCAAATCAGCTCATAATTAAGGATCACAACTATAATATTCTCAGGAAAGACCGAATTTATGGAAGAGGGGGTGGTCTATTAATTCTAATTAAAAAAAGAAATGAAATACAACAATTTATTAATTCATGAGAAATATTATAATTTAGAAGTGGTGGCAACAGATCTTAATATTTCAAGTAAAAAAATCCGTTTAATTAATGTTTACAGACCCCCAAATGTTAAGAAGGAAGAGGATTTACTTTTACTAGACTTTATTAATAGTTATGTAACAAATCATACACATACATCAATCCTTATAGGTGATCTAAATTTACCAGGAATCCGTTGGAATAGTGAAAGCATACTAAGTAATTCGCAAAATGAGACTAAGTATTACACAAAATTTTTAGGATTAGGTCTATCACAAATTGTTCTTGAGTTATCTCGAGGTAAAAATTTCTTGGACTTGGTTTTAACTAATGACCCAGAAATTTTTAATAAAGTCCAACTTTCGGCAAATTTTGGTAACTCAGATCATGCTGTAATATGTTGTGAAATTAATTTAAATTTGTTTAATGAAAATAATTACACTAAAACTGACTTTTTGGTACCTGATTTTAAAAATTTCAACGATCTTTTACAAAGCGTTTTTTTAAAAAGTGCAATATGAAAGACACAGATTATGAAAATAAACTAAATATAAAAAATCTTGAAACTTTGGAAAAACGCAGAGAAAAATTTGATATGATCGAAACATATAAAATTCTAAATAACCATGTCAGTTTAAAAGCAAGCAAATATTTTGCGCTTAACACAAATTGCACCAGATTACATTAAAAAAAATTAAAGTTGAACATTCCAGAGTCAACTGCAGAAAATATAGTTTTTTTAACAGAGTACCAAATAAATGGAATTCCCTAAATCAGAGTCAAGTTAGCGCCAAATTTTTACATAGTTTTAAAAAATCTTTACAAAATAAAGATTAATAAACCTAATAATGACTAAGCAAGAGCTTTATAATTAAAGCCTTTAGTCATACTTTTCTAGTTAGCCAGGACTTCTGTTTTTGATATTTATTATGTATTAGTTATTTGTACTTGTAATTGCTTTATGTGTGTGTTTTTTTAAACTTTTTTTCTGTTTAGTGTAACCCAACTGGGTTGCCATTTGACCTAAATTAATTATGCATGTATTTACTAGAAATAAAAATCTTATCTTATCTATCTTATTATAAGAATCGAATTTTATTTATAAATAAGTATAAATTTGTTTTGTAAATTTTTAAATTTGTATATTTTACAGCAGCAGTAGTATATTGTAGACTAGTTCTGAATAAGGGTTTTTTAGTGTACAAAGATGGTACAATAACAACAATTATATGTAAGAAAAAATTGAGAAAAAGCGAGAGGCTCGGACATTTAACGGTTTCAATTGCTGCCACTTCGTGGTACGGCGCTACTTGCGCGCTGGATTTCCACATTTTTAATGTTTCAATTACAAAAAAGCCTTCAGTTAAAAGTTTGGAATTGGCTTTATAAACACTTATTTTTAAACTTTGAAGAGTTTTGCTACCAGCCACAAAAATTTCAAGAAATAAAAACGCAAACACCCAAAAAAAAACACAACAAAAAACAGAGAGAGAAACAACGCACAGAACAGAAAAACAAGAAAAAAAAGCGACAGCGAAACAGCAAACGAGAACATAATTAAAATCTGTAGTTTTTAAATTAGTTTTAAAGTACAAATTTTAACTTTATTTTTGCTTTTTGCTATTTTTGCTAATTTCAACTTTATTTTTGTTAACATTGTTAACAATAAAACTATTTTCGTGACGATTTCAACTTTTTTAAAGCACTTAAATGTAGTAAAACATATAATTTTTAAAAAAAAATTTAAAGTATAGGCACTAAAAACACTAGTAAAATTACAATTTTTTTAAACTTTTTTTTTCTTTTTGTACCCTCTCTCGTACAGACGCTTAGTCAGACCTAATCTATAAAGCCTAGTTCATATTTCGTCCGAGGTGTCCAAAGGACAAAGTCCAAAGAAGTTTTAAAGTCTTGTTTATATTTTGTCCAAACGACAGTCCGATAGTTCAAAGGATAGTTCAAAATACAAAGTCCAAAAGGAAAAGCTTAAAAAAGAGCCCAAACAACAAAGTTCAAAAGACAATTTTTAACAATCTAAAGTTTTTTAGACAATCCTAAGTGTCTTTTAACAGCCGAAACAAAGCTGAAATATTTAAACTTGCGTTTTGGACATTTTGAACTATCCTTTGGACTTTTCTTTGGACTGTCAGTGTTGACAGTATTTAACGAAGCGTTCATGATTTGTCCAAAGGACAACCTTTTAAAATTGTCCAAAGGACGGATTGTCCAAAGGACAATTTTGGCTTGTCATAAAGTCCTCTGGATTTGTCTTTTGGACGAAGTATAATATATTTAAAAATTTCGTTGGACTTTGTCCTTTGAACTTTTTCCTTGTGGATTTTGTTTTTTTGGACTTTGTTCTTTGTTAACAACCTAAAGGGTTCAAGTATTTTGCTTCGTTTCTATAAAACTTCTAAAATCAGTAACGTTACACAATTTAATTTGAATATAAAAGATGAGCAGGCTAAAATTTACCTATAATTAAACTTTCGATTTGCTCTAGTAATATTATGATAGTTTTTCTTAGTAGTACTTAGTACATAGTCGGTGATGGAAGGGATAGGGGGTATTCAGGTGCGTTTATTTTACGCAAATAAAGACAAAAAACAACAAACGTTTGTGATTTTTGGTTTATTTCTGTAGTTTACGAAGGTGGTGATTTTTAATTAATTAGAAAAAAAGAAGCAGTTAAACATTTAAATGTGGATTTAAAAACAAACATATCTGATAAGTTTGTGGTATCGCCAAAAACTATTTTTATCTTAAAACATCATAGGTGGCGCGGGAGCGCCACGGGGCGATTTAGCCCCGTGGCGCCGCGCCAACCATTATTAGAGAACGTGGGTAAATTTTGGAATTCAGAACCTTTTTCTTCTTATTATTATTATTATTATTATTATTATTATTCCAACGCTCCATCCTTAAAAGCGATATTCCTCATTCGTTATTGGTTGATCAAAAATAAACATGGGCTCATAAGAAAGAAGAAGGAATTACGCAACTTTCTTAGGAAGCACTTTTTTGATTTAGGTCCTTGTTATCGATTTATTGATCAAAATAAAAAATTTGAAAAATAGACAAATAAAAACTCCAACCGCACAATAACAGCCTTTTGGCAACAATAAGGATTGTACAGAGCAGACAACCAACATCCCCTCATAAAAACCGCACAAAAAAAGCAGACGGGTTTTAATTGGTGGCAGAAATGGAACCAAATCCCAGCGCCATCTGCTTCAACCGCGCGGAAATCGGCGAAAACAACAAAGTACTTTTTTTAATTCTTGCATTATTGATGACAAAATTAATTCAAAGTTTCATTTATTAAAAAATAATAACCATGATAAGCGTCGGTGGCGGGAAGCGCCACGCGCAGGTAGGTAATCATCGGTGGTGCGAGGGTGCCACACTGCAATTTAACCCACCGCACCGCACCAACTATACTTAGAGAACGTGAGTAAATTTTGTAATTCATTTTATCATCTTCTTATTATTATTATTTTTACTGTAGAATTATAATTGCAATCATTGGCGCACGGCATCGCGCCAATTATATTTGGAGAACGTAGGTAAACTTTGTCTGGAGCGCCACTGCACCGCACTAACTATAATTAAACAACGTGGGTAAATTTTGTAATTTAAATTCATCATCTTCTTATTATTATTTTTTATTTAAAAAAGTATATCTCGGCAACGGAATGATTATAAACATATGTCATTGCGCAGCTAAAACTATAGTTTATTAAGCTATTTTTTTAATTTAATTCAAAAAAGTGGTAGACTAGCCTTGAAAAATGCTCTAAGAATAGAGCAGGAAAAAGGGGCGATTTTTCCCCGGGCGTATGTTTAGACAGAAAAGATGTGGACTAGTCTGAGATGGACATTATGTGGACTATAGAAAATTTGCATTTGGTTTGGGCAGCTGCTCACTAAATAAAAATTTCTACCATACGATAATGATTTGTTTATACATTGATCTAATCACACAGCACTGTTGCATTTTTTAGTTTGATGAAATGTCAATTGAAAAAATTATACTCACAGCAATCTTTGACAAGCGCGAAATCGCCACTTTTTCAAATTTATAGCTGTTTCTTACACATACAAATATAACCTTCAAATTGAAAAAGTGGCGATTTCGCGCTTGTCAAAGATTGCTGTGAGTATAATTTTTTCAATTGACATTTCATTAGACTAAAAAAATGCAACAGTGCTGTGTGATTAGATCAATGTATAAACAAATCATTATCGTATGGTAAAAATTTTTATTTAGTGAGCAGCTGCCCAAACCAAATGCAAATTTTCTATAGTCCACATAATGTCCATCTCAGACTAGTCCACATCTTTTCTGTCTAAACATACGCCCGGGGAAAAATCGCCCCTTTTTCCTGCTCTATTCTTAGAGCATTTTTCAAGGCTAGTTTATATAATAACCGAATAGTAAACGGATAAGTATTACCTAAAAATAAAAGAAAAACTATCATAATATTACTTAGAGCAAATCGAAAGTTAATTATAGTAAATTTTAGCCTCTCATCTTTTATATTCAAATTAATATATAACTTACTTATTTTAGAATTTTATAGAAACGAAGCAAAATACTTAACCCTTAGTTTTAATACTTAATCCAAATTCCAAAGAACAAAGTCCAAAAAACAAAATCCACAAAAAAAAAGTTCAAAACAAAGTCCAACAAAATTTTAAATTATTATACTTCGTCCAAAAGACAAATCCAAAGACTTTATACAAGCCAAAATTGTCCTTTACAATTCGTCCTTTACAATTTTAAAAGTTTCCTTTACAAATATAACCTTCTTAATCTTACACTAAGTCAAAAAAATCAAAGTGTAAATTCAAAACTTTTTTCGGCTGTTAAAAGACACTTCGATTATCTAAAGAACTTTCAAGTGTGTTAAAAATTGTCTTTTGAACTTTGTTGTTTGGGCTCTTTTTTAAGCTTTTCCTTTTGGACTTTGTATTTTGAACTATCCTTTGAACTATCGGACTGTCGTTTGGACAAAATATAAACAAGACTTTAAAACTTCTTTGGACTTTGTCCTTTGGACACCTCGGACGAAATATGAACTAGGCTTTATAGATTAGGTCTGAATAAGCGTCTGTACGAGAGAGGTAAGAAAAGAAAAAAAAAGTTTAAAAAAATTGTAATTTTACTAGTGTTTTTAGTGCCTATACTTTAAATTTTTTTTTAAAAATTATATGTTTTACTACGTTTAAGTGCTTTAAAAAAGTTGAAATCGTCACGAAAATAGTTTTATTGTTAACAATGTTAACAAAAATAAAGTTTAAATTAGCAAAAATAGCAAAAAGCAAAAATAAAGTTAAAATTTGTACTTTAAAACTAATTTAAAAACTACAGATTTTAATTATGTTCTGGTAGTAAAACTTCAAAGTTTAAAAATTAGTTTTTATAAAGTCCATTCCAAACTTTTAACTGAAAGGCTTTTTTTGTAATTGAAACATTAAAAATGTGGAAATCCAGCGCGCAAGTAGCGCCGTACCACGAGGTGGCAGCAATTGAAACCGTTAAATGTCCGAGCCTCTCGCTTTTTCTCAATTTTTTCCTACATATAATTGTTGTTATTGTACCATCTTTGTACATTAAAAAACCCTTATTCAGAACTAGTTTACAATATACTACTGCTGCTGTAAAATATACAAATTTAAAAATTTACAAAACAAATTTATACATATTTATAAATAAAATTCGATTCTTATAATAATATAGATAAGATAAGATTTTTATTTCTAGTAAATACATGCATAATTAATTTAGGTCAAATGGCTACCCAGTTGGGTTACACTAAACAGAAAATATAGTTTTTTTAACAAGCAATC
>JASAMX010034409.1:0-16150 GCA_030248175.1 Microlaimidae sp. YZB2_3
AAAAAACGTTAAATATTGACCATATTCCGTAAAAAAATCTTATTAAAAATTTTACGTTCGCAGTTTTTTGTTTGCAAATTCACGGTTAACATGTAGAATAATCAACAGTATTACGTAGAAAAACTATCATTTACATTATTATACAAAATGAGATTGTTACACAGGCCGAAGTAATTTTTTTACACAATGAAAAATCTACAATGTGGAGAATCTACGTATAATTCGAACAAGTGTTTAACACACAGTCGGACATTCTCTACTCTTATGAATTCTTGCTATTGACCAGAGAAAAAGGTTTCAACCTTGCGATATCTTCAATTTTTTTTTGAAAAAATGGAATGAACTATACAACCTAAAATTTACAAAAGAAATTGTGTTAAAATAAAAAAAAAACAAAAAAGTAAAATTCCAGTCAGATTGTCAGTTATACTTTTTTGGAAACTGGAAAAAGTTTGCCGAAACCTCTAATGAAAGTTTACGTTAGAATTATAACAGTCCTCAAATGGCAGGTAGTATTGATAATTTGCCATTATGTGTTTTTTCTGGGAATAAAAGTAGGAGGAGGAGATGTTATAGTCGGCGCTTAAGCTCGTCAAGGGCGAATTAAGTGTTTAAGAAACAGGGCTTCAAAATGCACCACCAATATTAATAAACAAATATTGGCACGCCATCAAACAAATCACGGCGCGAGTAGGGATCGACCGGGGCAGAATTATTGCTGATGCCGGGGCCGGGGCCGGGGCCGGGGTAGAGAAATTTTGATTTGCCGGGACCGGGGCCGGGGCCGGGGCCGGGGCAGGCAAAAATTTTTGCAGAATTTATAATTTTGGTCGTTTTTTTAAAAAATTCTAATTTTTTACTGTAAATTATTTGTTTTAGGTAATCAATAGTTTCATTTTATAATTTAAGCCCTTGTGTAAGTAGAAAAACTTATTTTTTTAATACACAAAGTTTTTTCAAGCAGAACAAAAAAAATTTGAATATTTCGATTATTTTAAACCTAAATTATTGTTATATTTAGTAGGCACTACGGTTGTAAAAAGTAATGATTATCGATTGTTTTCAAAAAAAAGTAAAAAGTAATTTTAAAAAAAATTAATTTAAATAAAGTAAGAGTAAAAATAATTAGTGATATTTTAGTTTAAGTAAAGTAAAAATAAAAGTAACGGTCGAAATTTTATTTAAGTAAACTAAAAGTAATACCTATTTTTTAAGTAAAACAAAAGTAAAATTATAATAAAAGTAATTTTGCAACGGAGCAAAACGTCGATTTGTGAAGCTCCAGAGCCCCGTTACAAAGTGTTTTGCTAATTTATGCATAAAGGCCGGTTCATACTTATGTAAAAACGTATTTTGGACAAAGTCCAAAGGAAGTTTTTACATTCGTTTATACGCTGTGTTTGTCCTTTGGACTTTGTCCAAAGGACGTTTTTACATAAGTATAACCAGCCTTAAATTTTCATTTTAATTTTTTAGTCTAAGTACAGCAAATGGTGTTTAGTAAGCATTATTTAGTAATTGGGGTAAGCATTATTTAGTAATTTTGCAACGGAGCAAAACGTCGATTTGTGGAGCTCCAGAGCCCTATTAGCGCTGTTAGCGGCTTAAAAAACTTTCTTCTGAGACTCATTTTACAACAAGCTCATAGGAAATCTACTTGCTGAAATTATTTAAATTTTACTTAAATTGATTTAAGTATTTGTAGGAAAAAATCTGAGTACGAGTAAAAGTAAAAGTAAGTGAAATTTAACCCTTTGGTATTCATTCCCCTGCAAATCCGCAGAAAGGATTTCACGCCACTGCTGCTCAATGTTAAGTTTAGTTTGCAATGCCCACAGAGTTTCACACACTGCAGCACTAACGCAATATATCTTTTGCAGATTTGTAGCGGTTTATGGACGAAAAAAATCCCAAGGGGTTAAAAGTGTAGTAAAAGGAAAAGTAATAAAAAATTCGTTACCTTTATTTGTTTAAGTAAAAGTAAATGTAACTTTTTACAACAGCCGTATACTTTACGTAAGTATTAGAAATATATTCAAGTTTTAAGCAATATTATACTTAATCCAACTAACCATTCTTATAACTTTTAAAAAATGCTCTATAAATAGAGCAGGAGTTGAAACATTTTTATACAAGAAGTATGTTTTGATTAAAAAATCAAAACGTGTAAAGGAACCAAAATCAAAATTGGATACCTATATAAAAAAATTATTTGACAATAGCGGAGTTTTTTTATATTGAAATAAGTCGAATATGTTGATAATTGTAGAAATGTAACTCCAAATCTAAAAAATGCTATAGTCTTTAAGAATATTATTTTGAAGAAAAATCTTTTTTAAAACTTTACTTACATGCCTAGTGTTGTGATAGTTAGCCAAAATTCAAAGTAGGTAGTTAAGTAGGTAGTTAACTACTTCTAAAATTATAAGTTGGTAGTTAAGTAGTTAAACAAAATCACAAGTAGGTAGTAAGTAGGTAGTTAACTACATGAAATTTTTTTACTAGGTAGTTAAGTAGTAAGTAGTTAAGTAGGTAGTTAAGTAGTTAATTCTTGAACTAAATATATACTTATAATAAAGTCTTGGTAGAAATAAATATTTAAATTCTTAATCGAAAAAAAAAACTGTCACACCTTTAATAATTAATATTTCCATATTTTATTGGTTTTTTGGCAGTAATTTATGTTTACCTTGCTTATAAGACGGTTAGACAAATAATACAATATGGTGGAAATTCAGGAAGTTTAGCAGAAAAATATTTTATAGTTAAGTTAACTTATGTTTTGCTGGCGTATTTGGCAAACTTATACAAAAAAGTTTTGTATTTTTCACCCCGTTTATTGTATAACGGTGTTGATGGGTTAGAATTCGCAGATATATCTAAACTTCCCGTCAACTTATTAGCTTTCTACTTTTTTACTAGAGCATTTTTCAAGGTTTACTTGCAAAAACCTCATTTGCTTTATTTTTTTGCGTGGATTTTAAATTTCTCTCAGATAACATAGGTAGGATATTGACCCAAAGACAAGATTTATGAGTTAAAATAATTCCACACAACGATTTGTTTGGTTTTAAAAACTGACTTGGGGTAGATTACAAAAAAATGTTTGGAGATTGTTTGTCTTATCTTCAATATATATATATATATATATATATATATATATATATATATATATATATATATATATATATATATATATATATATATATTTATATATATATATAATCTTGATGGACAATGGAAGTTGGAGAGTAAGCTTAGTATTTATTTTAAAACAAAATTATGATGGCTTTCAAATTATTTTCTTAACTAAATTATTTTTTTTTAAACCATACATTGGAATCATAATAAATATGAGTAATTTATTATTTAAAAAGATTAAATTTTTTTGCCTTTTACAATTTTAAAACTTTAATTAAAAAATGAAAAATGCATAGTACATTACACCAAATCAAATAAAAACAAACAACAAAAAAACAGAGTTTTGTTTTCTTTTAACAAAAAAATAAAAGTTTGTCTTATTATAATTTATTTTAACAATGTATTTGATGAGGTAATCTCTATTAAACTTTACTCAAAGCATTGCTGCATTTTAAAATGGTTTCAAAATTATAAAGCATACTTTGTGTATGAAACCACTGTTGAGTGTCCAGATATGGATTTTTATTAAGGACACTCAGCGCGTGCAAATTACTGGGAATAAATAGATATGTCACTATCACCACATTATGTTTTAAACAGCTGTGAGTATTTGGTGTATATACACCTTGCAGATATTGATTGTTCGTGTAAAAACAACTTGACTTGACTACTTGTAACTACTTGACTGTCCATTTTACTAACTACTTTATATGCCTACTTCGCCAACTACATTTTGCCTACTTAGCTAACTACTTTCTGCCTAGTTTTTAACTACTTTGTTAACTACTTGTATTAACTACTTTATTTTTTGAAAGTAGGTAGTTAAGTGGGTAGTTAACTACTTTCAGAAAAGAAAGTAGGTAGTTAAGTAGTTAACCAAAATTATGGTAGTTAAGTAGTTAAGTAGTTAACTACTTAAGTAGTTATCACAACACCATACATGCCTCTATTCAACATTTTCCAGTCTAACATACAGGAGGAATTAAAACGCACCTTTTCATTTTAAATTGTTAGAACATTTTTGAAGATATTAAAAAAATACTTTTTAAATTGTAAAAGGTAAAATAATTAAATTATTGCGAGTACAAGCGACTATGTTCGCTTTCTTGCTTGTTTTAAGTTGTTAGTTTTAGTCATTTTAATCCGCTATCTTATTTTTTAGCCAAAAATCATAAAGTCGGTGTTACGTGAACTTTTGCAATGAAATTGTTTTTGTGAATTTGCACTATTTTTTGTAATTTCTCGAGATTTACATATGGCCCAAAAATGTTCAATTATTCAATTATACATAAGTTTTTGAATAGAATTGTGCAAGAAAAAACGCAACATTTCTAACGGACTCGACTTTCTGTGCATATACCACTGATTTCTTACGCAGAGATTTTTCTTGCTGTCAATACCTGTCTTTTTTGGAAGTGCATTTCACGAAAAAGTGGAAGAAAAGTTCCCATATGCACTGCAAAGCACTAACACTGTGTTAAAAATTGCGTTAAAAATTAATTTAAAAAAACAACAACAGAGCGCCTATGAAATAGAAGCAAATTTAAATCAGTTTTTAGTATTAAAATCGCATTAAAATTTTTAGTATTAAAAGCGGGTTTTCAGTATTAAAATCGCACAAATATGAATTTTCAGCAATTTTTTTGTTTAAAAATTAGGTTTTCACCATTTTTGGATTATATATGCTTACTTTTACTAAAAATATAATTATAAAAACCTTAAAAGTCTGTAACTTTTGGCAAGAAAACTCTGAACCGGGTGGTACACCTTTAAAACTCTGTCCAGTATTTAATATTGTTAATTTTCCACACGTATTAATTGATTTTTTAAGCAAATTTTATTCGAAAACTTTTTCTAAATTAAATACAAACAGTTCATACTAATTTTTTGTTTAAAAAATTCAAGTTTGGTGTCTTTTGGGCTGTATAAAAATAGTAAACTCGGTAAAAAACGTGGACTGACTCCGCAGGGTTTTTCTGCGAAAACAAGCGGACCCAGTCCAAATAGACCCTACGCAGAATTTATGAATACTAGTGTAGTTTCAGCAATAAATTTAAAAATGCGAAAATAAAAGCAAGAAATCAACTTGAATTTGTTTATTTAAAAAAATGTTTTAGCATCACTACATTTTAAGAAAGTTTTAATAACACCTAAAAATAAAAGTAAGAATAGAATATAATCCAAACAAATGTCTAGTTGTACGATAAACTTTCATAGAAAAACTCACACATGAGCGAATTTAATAGCAATTATTACCGATTTCTGCTAAATCTTTGTACGTGGCGATTTTGTAAACATGTCAGAAAAACGAACGCGGCGCGTTCAAAAGTTATAAGAGCGCAAACAAAAATTTTTTTGTCAAAATTTTTCCACTATCGCTAAAAAAAAAGCAGAGAGTAATTTTAGGAATATTTTAGGCCAATACTGAAGTACGTTTCAAAACCACGACGGGTTTCTGAAGAAGAAACCCGTCGCGGTTTCGTTCGAAACTGTCCAGAAATCAATATTTTTACGAGGAAATTGCTCAACATTATATTTTTATTTAATTGTGTATTCTTTTTTTTTTGAAAAATATCTGAATTTTTTAACGTTATTTATAAACAAAGAGGTCTTTAGGCCTCAAGGATCTTAAGTTCTCGTGAATATTTTGACCAAAGGATATATAGTTTTTTTTCCACGGCCGGGATACAGGCAGATTCTGATTTTCAGCGAGCTAGTGGTAATTTTAAGCGCGCTGAAAAATTTGAAACTCTATCATGATAAAGTTTAGCTTCATTTTTAGGTTTTTCTTAGGCTTAGGAAAAACAAAAAAAGGTTTTTAAAACCGTTTTTGACTAAAAAAGGCGTTTCCGCTTAGTTTAACCGCGTTTAAAAAATGATTTTTCAGCGTGCTGAAAATTAGAAACTGCCGGAATTCATGAAGCGGGGTTATCCCTGGGACTGGGATAGCTCGGTGTTAATTAACCCCTGCTGACCCCCGGGGCCGGTCCATTAAACGCGTGCTGACTAGGTGCAATAATAGCACTTGTTTAAAACATATGATAATGTTTTAATTTTGGGGTTTTTTTCTCAAGATATTTTATGGGACTCTTTTTTAAAATAGAATAAATAGGATAAATTAATATTTACACAGTTTTATACATATATTTGTTTTAAATAAAAGCTAAAAAAGCCTTAACCCCTTGCCTAGTTATGAGTTTTTCTAACCCTTAACTGGGGGTTATTGCCTTATTAGCTTGTATTGATAACAAAGATGCATAAAATTGATAAAATATAAATTTATGCCATGCAGACAAAGAGTTTTATAAGATTTCTCGAGAAAAAAACCCAGAAATTAAAACATTATCAAGAGTTTTAAACAACGTGGTAACATAGCACCTAGTCAGCACGCGTTCAGTTGACCGGCCCCAGATTAACTACTGTGTATTCCGGGGCCACCAAATTGGCCCCGTACTACACTGTACTTAATCAGGGAACTAAGCCGGGGTTAACTAACACCGAGCTAGCCTATGGATAACCCTGATTCGTGAATTCGTGAATAACCCCACGCCTGAACACTTTCTTTCCAGTTTCATAGTATTCCCTTAAACATCAGAATGGACATTTTAGGTATGGACCGGACCGGACCGGACCGGACCGTCAAATTGATTGAAAATAAAAATAAAAAATACGAGAATTAAATTAATTTTGAATTAAACTTTATTAAATAACTGCGCGGTGAAAGTTTTGCTTATTTTTTCATTAGGAGTTATAAGCCGATTTATACCCTAAAATTGCCCTATTTTGGTATGTGCAATTTATTTTATTAAGAAATTTTTTTTATTAAGCCTTTTTTAATCAAATTAATATTTTTTTCGTATTACCAAGAATATATATACTTGTGTAATATGTTCTTGGTTTTACCAAGTGTCTGGCAGTTGTGTTTTAACAATGCTAAAAGTCTAAATAACTCAAAAATTTTCAAAAAAATTAAAAATTTAAAAGTCACATTGACCACCTAAAACATAGACAACAAATTTTTTTTGGCTTTAAACGCTAATTTAAACTAAATTTTTCATCGATATATTGTTCCTAAACCTAAGCAAAACCTAAAAATCAACGAAATTGTAATATAATTTTAATTAAAATGAGTTGTTTTTTAAAAATGTAAATTTTTTCACAACTAAAATTTGATAGGTATTTGAACGGTTATTATAAAACATTGGTTGTTACCATAAAAATAATAAAAGTATATTTGTAACTGCCAGACACTTGGTAATACGAAAAAAATAATAATAATTTGATTAAAGGCCCAATAAAAATTTTTCTTAATAACATAAATTGTACATGCCGAAAAGGGCTATTTTAGGGTACAAATTGACTCATAACTTTTTTTCAGAAGTTTAAATACGAAAAATAGCCACAAAAATGAGGTCTACGTCTTCGATTTACGCTATAAAGATGTTTTACAATTTGTAATTACTTTTGAATCGGTCAAATCGAATTTTGGTACACGTATGGAACTTGTACCAAAAATCAATTATATTACAATTTTGTTTGTTTTTTAGATTTTGCTTAGGCTTAGGAACAGTAAAGCGGTGAAAAACTAAGTTTTAATTAGCGTTTAAAGCCAAGCAAATTTTGTTGTCCATGTGTTTGGTGGTCCATGTAACTTTCGAACTTTTAATTTTTTTGAAAATTTTTAAGTTCTTCAGACTTCTAGCATTGTTAAAACATAGTTTTTAATTTAATTTGTGTTTACAATTTTTTTTTTGTTAACATCATATTGCATATGCTGAAAAAGGTCATTGGTATAAGTTCCATACTTGTACCAAAATTCGATTTGACCTTAACAGTAAATAGAGGTTGTAAAACATTTTTATAACCTAAATAGAACACGTAAACCTCATTTTTGAGGTTATTTTAAGATTTAAGCTATTGATAAAAAGTTATGAGCCAATTTATACCCAAAAATGGCTAACAGGAGAAAACTCCGCAGCTAACTCCGCAGCGGAGTTTAAGCCTACGCCTTCCTAAGCCTAAGCAAAGCCTAAAAACAACCTAAACTTTCTTCGCGCAGCTATTTGTTAAAGTTTAGGTTGTTTTTAAGGCTTTGCTTAGGCTTAGGAACGCATAGCCTTAAGCTTAAAAAAGGGTTATTTACACCGCAGGTGTAAATAACCTGCGGAGTTTTCTCCTGTTAGCCTAAGCAAACAGAAAACACCTTTAACATAAAAACACCTGCGGAGTTTTCTCCTGTTAGCCCAAAAAATAGCCTTTTTCAGCAAATGCAATTTATGTTAAAAAAAAATTTGTAAACTAATAAACTAAATTAAAAACTATGTTTTAACAATGCTAATAGTCTGAAAAACAAAAGAAATTCAAAAAAAAATTGAAAATTCGAAAGTCACACGGACCACCAAAAACATGGACAAGAAAACTTGTTTTACTTTAAACGCTAATTTAAACTTAGTTTTTCACCGATTTATTGTTCCTAAGCCTAAGCAAAACCTAAAAATCAAACAAATTTGTAATATAATTGTGATTTTTTTTAAAAAAAGTTGTTTTTCAAAAATTTTAATTTTTTTACAACTAAAATTTGGTGGGTATTTGGTGGGTACTATAAAAAATTAATAGCTACGATGAAAAAAATAAAAGTATATTTGCTTGTTACAAAATATCTCCAGTGGTTCAGGAGTTATGATCCCCGAAAAGGCGTTTTTTGACTTATCTGTACGTGAAAAATTGCTCAATGGGTATAACAATTTAAGTTACAAATTCTGAACACTCAAAAAGCGGCTACTTTCTACTTTAATTTTCTACATTGGTCATTAAGATTGGTGCAATATTTGTCGAGATGTTGCGTTTCTCATACAAAAAACACTCGATTTTTTTGTTAAAAACACGAAGTGAAGGAAAGAAAGGTTGGGCAAACTTCACAAAATCACTGCCGTCATTTGGTGTTTTTAACGAAAAAATCGCGGGTTTTTTGTACGGGAAACGCAATAGTTCAAGAAATACTCTGCTGCGCCAATCTTAACGATCAAAAGGTATCAAATTAGAGTAGAAAATAGCCGCTTTTTTTGAGTGTATAATTTGTAACTTAAATTGTAATACCCATTGAGCAATTTGTTACGTACAGAATTGTAGAAAAATGTCAATTTTGGTGGGTCATAATTCCTGACTCACAGCAGATATTTTGTTGAAGGTGCAGGGGTAAGGTTTTCACAAAAAATTGTCAAAATTGAAGACAAACAGTTTGACTCCGTCCATACGACACCTTTAAGTCAAATGTCAAAAAATTAGTTTTAAAAACATATAACATTAAAAATCGCGCGACACCGACAACAGCGCAAAAAAAATCCCCAAATTTTTAAAACCCCCAAATTTTTACTTTTACCGGCCCAGAAGGGGAGGGGGGTTGCTATGCTACCCTTACAACCCCCTACCTGTCTACACCCTTTGCCAATATCCAATCATTGTAACAAACAATCAAGGAGTTTTGTAACTGTTGAGATTTATCTTTAAAACCATGCTGAAGTTTAGATGATATATTTACAAAAAAGATAGAAAGCTCACACTTTACAATTTGCTCCATGATTTTACAAGAAAAAACTTTTAGTAATTAGTAAACCAACACGAAACATTAAATTCAATCCAAATTGAACGCGGGTCAATCAGTCTGGGACAAAAGTCAAAATATCCAATTTTCTTGCCATAATATTAGTCGAAAGTCCTTGACCAAAATATTATTTTAGGATGAAAAAATTGCTGGAAAAAATTGCTAATATTGTTTCGTGCTGACCGACTGACCATTCGTTTAGATCCAAATTAATACTTATCATCAAAAACTATTATGACGTCCTTTGATGAGAAGCGTCGTGAGACTGTCAGCATGCTAGAAAGCTTTGCTGAAAACTGCCTGTTTCCTGTAGAGCAAAAGCAAGATGCTGTAAATCGACCTGGGACAAGCCAACAAGCTGATGATTTTTCTGCTGTAATAATTAATATTAAAATAAACGCCAACCTTAAAATATTATAAAATAATTGTCCGGAAAAATTAGAAACAAAAATAATATTATTTATGTTTTCAAAGAAGATACTTGTTTTGGTTTATGTTAATTTTATAACTAATTAAAGTTATTGCTAAACTGATAAAGTTATGACTACCGAATCGGTAATCGAAAGAAAGTTTGTACGTTTTCGCAATTTTAACTTTTGTATCATTGGTGAGATTTGTGGTTTATACCATGTTTAAAAATCCACAAATTGCCATAGTCGTTTCTAATATTAAGGGTTTTCTAAAAATTACAGCTGGACAGCCTTTCGGATTTTAGAGGAAAGCTTCCAGTTTTTCTGCCCAGCGTCCACTTTTTTTTAACACTAAAAGTAATAAAAAGCGAAAAAAGTTTTTTTTAGTGCGCGATACCCATCTAATAATTTTCGACTAACTTTTTTTATGAATCAGACCTGTGCACGGTTTAAAAATGCCCCCCCCCGCTTTATTGGAGGATTTTCCCACTCCCGTTTTATTGCCCCCCTCGCGGAAAAATAAAAAAGTACCCAAAAATTATGACGCCATTTTTTACCTATTATGACGCCATCATTGCGAAATTTTTGCAGTTTTTAGCCTATTTTAATTCAATTTAAGCTATTTTAGACCTATTTTTTACCTTATTTTTGCTTTTTTTTGTCCCTTTTTTCCCTTTTCCTTTTTTTTACTTTTTTCTCTCTTTTTCTCTTTTTTTTTCTTTCTCCTCTGCTTGCCCCCCGTTTTATTGCCCCTCCGTTTCAAAAAAGTTTCCCCCCATGCCCCCCGTTTTGGAATTGCCCTCCTCCATTAAAACCCCGGAGGGCAGTGCACAGGTCTGATGAATAATACATTTTTGACAATGAATTGAAAATAAAAATTAAAAAATAAAAATAGAAAAAAATTGCATAAGAATAGCAGACCTGTGCACGGTCTGGAAATGCCCTCCCCCGTTTTATTGGAGGATTAGCCCCCCGTTTTATTGCCCCCCGCCAAAAAAATGAAAAAGTACCCTAAAATTATGACGCCATTTTCGACCTATGATGACGCCATCATCGTGAATTTTTTGCAGTTTTTAGCCTATTTCAATGTAGTTTAAGCCATTTTAGACCTATTTTTACCTTGTTTTCGCTTTTTTGTCCCTGTTTTCCCTTTTCCCTTCTTTTTTCTCTATTCTTTTTTTCTTTTTTTCTTTCTCCCATGCTTGCCCCCCCCGTTTCAAAAAATTTGCCTCCCTTTGCTCCCCCCGTTTTGGAATTGCCCCCCCCCAATAAAACCCCCCGGGGGGGCGAGCACAGGTCTGGAATAGGGTAGTTCATAAATCATACTTATGACAAAACGTCTTTTGGACAAAGACAAAAGTCCTTTGGACTTTGTTTAGCGTCAAATCAAAACGCCCTTTGGACTTTGTCCTGTCCAAAGAACAACGTGTTCATACCTTTTTGTCCTTTAGAGTTTTCCCTTGGACTTTGTCCAAAGGGCGAATTTCAAGCAGCATTTATACTTCGTCCAAAGGAAAAAGTTCAAAAGACGTTTTGGTTTGTCCAAAGGACGTTTTGACTTTTCTAAAATTGTCCTTTGGACTTTGTCCAAAGGACGTTTTGTCATAAGTATGAACCAGCCTTATTTTCGTGTTTAATTTTTTATGCAGTGTAACCCTGGATACGATGCGGAACCTTATGGGTTTTAGGAGTAGTAAGTACTTATCGCTGAGCTGACACCATGAGCGTATCCAGACAACTGAACATTAACATTAACAACTGAAAATTAAGTACTTTAAATTTCAGCTGAGCAATGCAAAGTACGAGAAAATGTTTTTAAAATTACTTCTCTTAATTTTTAATTTTTAATCCCACTATATAACAATCTAAAAGGGAGGAGGTCTAGCGTGGTCATATCAAGATTACAAAGCAAGGTAACACCAATTTGGAAGTGGAGACCAATTAAAACATTAAGAATGGGGTGGTTTCAGCGTGGTCATACCAAGATTACAAAAAAAGTAACAAAAATTGGAACTATTGGAGCAAAGCCCAAGAAAACTTTAAAAAATAGGCATAGATGAACAAGGGGGGGTTAGGGTGTGGTCCCTCTCCCCTAGCCTCGAAATTTTGGGCCCCCCCTAGAAAAAAATGCAGGGGAGGCCCATACAAGGGCAAGTTGGTCGGGGGGACCCCCCAACGGGGGGGGCCCCTCCGCCCCAAAATTAACATTACCGATATTTTTTACCCCCTGGAGTCTATTTTCACCATATCGTTTTTCTAATTTGAAGGAAAAATGGGAGAAACTCTAATTTTAGGTCAAAAGCCCTCTTACCCCCCTCCCCTCAAAATTTTGAATTTTTTACCCCACCCCCCAGATTTTAAGTACCCCCCCCCTCCTTTTTTATACTAAATTTTCTTACAAAAAAGTAAATTTTTTACACAAATTATTTTTTTTTACACCTTTTTTATACCTGAATATTGCTTTTTATTCAATAAAAAGTAGTATTATCCTATAAAAAACTATCATTAAACCTTTAATGGTTTAAAAGTATTTTGCTTCGGGAATTGGACCCCACCTGACCCCCCTTTAGGTTTCAAAATCTTCCACCCTGTGTCGACCCCCCTAGAAACTTAGGGGGGTTCGACCCCCCCCCCAGGACCCCCCTCCTAGATTTTGAAATGTCATTTACCCGGTGTAAACACCCTTCCTCCTTTGGCTTTTTGACCGTATTCATCTATGAAAATGGGCGTTCTAAGCCCCCAAATTTTTATCCTTGTTGACACAAAAAGAGGGGGTCTAGACTAGACCTCCTAAGACCCCCTGGCTACGTCTATGCCTGACACTGAATTAGTTAGAATTTTAGAGTACCTAACCTAGAGAATGTTTTAGATTTTTTTAATTAAAATTCTCAAGTTTTAAAACTTTTTCTTCATATAGACACTTGATTTTCCGGATCAAAGTGTTTGTATCTATTGTTTGTTGTTGTCATATAAGATACAATCTCTATAAATTAAAAAAAATCTCTATAAATTACTGACGTTTATTAATAAATTATATTGGAATTATTTTAAGATTCGTATTCATTCATTTTTGCATTTTTGTTAAGATTCGCTTTAGTTTGTAAAGATTTTTTTAAAATTTAGTTTATGAAAGAATATGATCGCATTGAAAATTCGGAGGACATCTCTGGTTGGCATAGGTAATACAATACTTAAGGTATTAAACGCGTATTTTATATACGATGAATAAGGAGTACATTTTATTTTCTTAAATAAAAAGGCATGGAACATTAATTAAAAATAACATTAAAACATTTTGTTTTGTTTTAATAACTTATTAAAAACAATAAAAGGAAACTCATACTTTTTATTTTTAGCTTGGAGTTATCAGAATTAGAAAAGTGTAGCGGTGAGGCGACAATTGTTTTGGAACGATTAAAACAATCAAAAACTTCTTTGGATGAGTTAGTTACGGTATGATTTTTACGTCAATTTCTTATCAGAATGCTGTCATTAGTGACAAGCCTTGTGAATCTGCCACAACGTCTAGCAACACATTAAAACAATTAATTACTATGGTAATACCCTTCTGAAAGGGAACGAGGGTCCAGGTCCATTCCATCGTTGGGAAGGAAGAGGATAATATAGGTGAGCCAAAAACATCTCGAAACTGCCCTACCCCCAGACCTGTGCATGGTCTGGAAATTCCCCGCCGTTTTATTGGAGGATTTGGCCCCCTCCCGTTTTATTGCCCTCCCCAAAATGAAAAAGTACCCTAAAGTTATGACGCCATTTTGACCTATGATGACGCCATAATCTCAAATTTTTTGCAGTTTTTAGCCTATTTCAATGTATTTCAAGCCATTTTAGACCTATTTTTACCTTATTTTCACTTTTTTGTCCCTTTTTTTCCTTTTCCCTTCTTTTTTCTCCTTTTTTCTCTTTTTTTCTTTTCCCCCTGCTTGCCCCCCGTTTTATTGCCCCCCCCCCGTTTCAAAAAAGTTGCCCCCCCGTTTTGGAATTGCCCCCCCCAATAAAACCGGGGGGTAGTGTAGTGCACAGGTAGCCCCAGCCCCGTCTACTAAAAATCTTGAAACTGCGGAAACCCCTCTAAAATTTTTCAGGTTCCAGTATTAAAAACACTAAAAATAGGGTATTTGAGGTATGCCCCAAAAAAATTAGGGCACGCCCCAAATTTGGTATTTCGGGTCAGGTATCTCCCCAAATCCGGGGGCTGCCCACCTATGAGGGTTATACCCTCAAATCTCAAATTTAGCGACACGCTTGCCCCTTAAAATATGGGGGCACCACGGATACTCACCTCCTTAAAATTAGTACGGCTCTTTCCTAGTTCCTGCCCCTGCCTACCTATGCCCTATACAGACCTGTGCACGGTCTGGAAATGTTTCCCCGCTTTATTGGAGGATTTCCCCCCGGTTTTATTGCCCTCCCCGCCAAAAAATGAAAAAGTACCGTAAAATTATGACGCCATTTTTGACCTATGATGACGCCATAATCGTGACATTTTTGCAATTTTCAGCCTATTTCAATGTATTTTAAACCATTTCAGACCTATTTTTACCTTTTTTTTTCGCTTTTTTTGTCTCTTTTTTCCCTTTTCCCTTCTTTTTTTCTCTTTTTTTTCTTTCCCCATGCTTCCCCCCGTTTTATTGCTCCCCCCTTTTCAAAAAAGTTGCCCCCGTGCGCCCCCATTTTGGAATTGCCGCCCCCCAATAAAATCCCAAGGGGGGGGGGAAGAGTACAGGTCCGCCTATAATCTTCGACCGTCTTATGCGGACCAAATATACTTGTTTTAGTGTTTATTTGCTAAAAATAGGACAAATGTAAGAGTCATGCACGGGCAAAGGTCCTCCTTTCTTCTGGGGACCGAATTCTTGTTTACCATTTTACCAGTCAGCGTGAATTGTACCTAGCTAGCTTATTTTTATTAACATTAAGTTATTTATTTGTATTATCTATTTAATTGGAATTTGCTTACAAAGTTCTTTCAAAATTTTTTTTAGATAAAATAAAAATTATTATATCAGTTTAATTGTGGTGATTTTTAGCGTTATTCGTCCGTTGCAAATAAGACGAATTCTTTACACGAAGCTTGCGATCAACTAATGGCTGATCAAACACGCCTGGCCTCGGCCGCCGAAGAAATTCGCGCCAAATTGGCGTATTTCGATCACGTAGAGCAAATTAGTCAGGTATGAGTTAATATCGCTTTAGTCAGTAAAAAAACAGGAGTGGTTTTAAACTTTAAATTAGTAAGTACTACATCTATTTTGACATTAGTACGAAATCTCATACATTTTAACAATTACCAGAAATATATTGGAATTATGCTGTTACAACATACTGAGTACAGTCATGCATGGTTGGTTTTTGTCTTTAGCCGCAAAAAATATTCTTTGCTAACTGCTATAAGCCTAAAAGACTAAGCCTATTTTTTTACACTAAGCCTTTTAAGGTGGTTACTTCTTTAAAAAAACTTATTTTTAAGCGTAGTATTTCGTAAACTACCAAATCCAAATCCTACCTGCTGTGATTTTATTACCTGCAGTAATTCAGTTTACCAAACAAAATGCTACTAAGAATTAATTCACGTTTGGTTTTTAGAAACTTAGTTCAACTACGCTGGCTGTAACGGGAGAATCGTTTGCGCACTTGTTGTCCTCGATTGACGAAAGCATGCATTTTCTGCAGTCTCAGGTTTTTTTTTTGTATTTTATGAATGTGGATGTAAAAATTTATTATCAATTTTTTAAAAGTTATTATTTCTTAATTATAAACTTTTAGTTAGTTTTGAATTAATGAATTGAAACTAAAAATATCAAAAAGATTGTTTTTACCTGAAATATTGTTTTTTTTTTTCTAATTTGAAAATCAAACTGAAAATGATATTGAAACTAATACACTGTTGCTTAAAGTATTAAAATTTTTATTTTTGATAATTTTTTAAAGTAAAAATATATGACTTAGCAATACGTAACTGAACGAAGTACAGGGACAT